>VZUI01046368.1:0-101313 GCA_013401135.1 Cettia cetti
TACTCCAGAAGGATTCATCTGGACTGCTTCTAACACCCTGACCAACAGGGTGTCAGGTCACATCCCTGACTCTGTCACGGGTTTTCTTTAGGTTTTTTTCCCCGTTTGTTTTGTTTGCTTGTTTTTCTGTACTACTACATTTGTTTATTTTAATATTCCCAGTAAAGAACTGCTATTCCTATTCCCAAATTTTTTCCTGAAAGCCCTTAATTGCAAAATTATAGTAATTCAGAGGGACGGGGGATTACATTCTCTATTCCAGGGAAAACTCCAGTTTCCCCTGGCAGATACCTGTCTCTAAACCAAGACAGTTTTACACACAGTGCTTGCATTAGAATCAATTGTATTTTAGTGTTTGTGATTAATAATTGACTTCTATTTGCATGTAAGAAGGAAAGAATTCGTGTCAAAAAGCAAATGTACAAGAGCTTTTTAGAGAAAAGCAGAAAAAAACCCCAAACAACCAGATCTATATTTCCAGTGGTTTTTTTTTCCAGGCAGCTGTAAAACCAGCTCAGATTGTGTTAACTAAGTGTATCATCCTGTGAACAACAGGGTCCCACTAGCTTTGTCCGAAGGCCATTACCCCCTGTACTGAAAACCTCTTGATTCAGTACATTTCCCTGTCACAGATTAAATTTCCACTTGACCCCATTGAAGGAATCACTTTAAATCTTGAAACATAAAAACTAGTAAAGCAGAAGAAAAGTTACTTTTTCCCTCTCTTTGCATTTTGATTGCAGACATCAAACACCATGTTGCAGTTCAGCATACAGAAGAATGTTGTAGCAAGTAAAAAAAAAAAGGCAAGAAAGGAAGGAATTGTATGGCAGTAATAAATTTATTCTGTTCTTTATAAACACATGTAGTGTGGATTTGTGTCTGTGGGACAATTCAGGAAACAAATGAAAAGATAAGTTTTGGGTTTAAACTCAGCAGATTTCAAAGTGCATTTTTTATACTGTCTGCAGTGCCATAAAGATTATCAAGAACTTTTCCACTGGATACAAGAGTCAAAAGAAATAAGAGGATTGTGAACACTAGGCTGCCTTTGGGTTGCTACAATATCTGTAATTCTTTTAGCACAGATTTCTCAGGTTAGCTTAAGGTCTGTCTCACAAAAATTATTTTTAGCAGATAATCATAAATACTTTGCTGAGCTGACTGAGTTGTTCAGAACTTTGCCATCCTTTCACTCTCCACAAGCTCAAAGTGTCAAGTTCAAGGGTGCTTAATTAAAAATATAATGCTTTCATTCTAGAAGCTCTTGCTTGCATCCTGGGAATACTCTGGGATAAATCAACTGCTGATATAAAAGTATTAATTTCAGTGTAATTTAATTTAGAAGCTACAAGAGTACTACATTTTTATTTAATTATTTGAATGTGCTTTCTTTAAGGGAGAGAGGGATCACCTCCCCCTTACAGCGGGGAGAGCTGAGCCTGGGAAATGAGAGGCAGAGATTTGACCAGCCCTTGGTGAAAGCTGGGAGCACATGGAAGCCTCTCGTTCCAATCCACGTTTGTGCTTTCAGCATGAACCAGGACATGGAAACGATGCATGCAAATACATACATTTCAAGCATGAGATTTGGCTGTAGATCCCCAGACCTCAAAGCTGCAACAGTTCCTAGGCAGAATGTACTTCTGCCCGTCTCTTAAATTGAGAGGTCAATTTTTGTCTTCTTTTCCTATTCTGCTCTTGTAAGGGAAGGCAGCAGCATGGCATGTTTGTTGGAACTATAATGTTGCATTTGCTAATTAAATAAAGTGGGGGTTTTGGGAGAACTTCTTTTAAGCAAAACCATGTGTTCCAGGGAGGAAACATTCTTCTGGTAAACAGCTGAGCCCTTAGCATTTAGTAACATAACTGTGTTAGCAGCTATTGAAAACTGTGTGACTGATGAAGCCTGTGTTTTTGAGACTGAGGACTGAAAGCATTTTGCTTGCTGTCAGAATGCCAGCCCTTTCTTTTATGTATATGCTAAAAGCAAGAAAGAACCAACTATTGGATGGTTGCTTCTTATGGTTTTAATAAAATTTGTTTCATATCAAAATGCTGCTGGGTTTTAATGTTGAAGCCATGCTGAGCAATATTCTCTGCTCTGGCACAGCTGGCTCTTGGTTTCCAGAAATACAGTTGCACCCTGGCATTACTTGCAAAAATTGCAGCCTTAAATCATTTCTTCATCCCTCTGAACTGTGCCAGGAAGGACCTTCCATGCACAGATCTCCTTGCTGGTACAAAGAAGGGAGTCATTCCTCCTCCCTCCCCAGCTGCTGTGTGAGCAGAATGCTGTGGTGGGCAGGAGGTAGCTAGGGAACAGAAGTTACCTGCCAGACATGAACAGCAGCCCTGGAAAGCTCAGGGAAAAAAAGATAATAGAGCTGGAAACTGCAAGCCAAAACAGAACTGAGAGAATGGGAGAGCTCTGTCCCTGGATCCTGCTTTTCATTTCAAGAGTCTGCATCTCTCAGACACACTTGAAGGGCAACAGGGCTGTGGGACAAATCCTGCTGAGGGGGAGCAGGGAAGTTTTATTTGGTATAAGTGATTTCTTGAGCAGCGTTAGGGAGCGGGGGAGGCTGGCTGGGTGACTTCAAGATCTTACACTGCTTCTCCACCCAGTACCTGGAGGGGGAAGGCTACAGTCCCGGCTCCATCTGGGCCAAGGGAGATGATTATTCCTCTGCCTGCTCATCTCACTGAAGCTGGGCTGCTGAGCTCCAGGCATCACGTCAACCTTCGCAGTACACAGAGATTTATCTTGTTCTTTGTCGCCCTCAAAGCAGCTGGGCAAGCTTACAAATTTCAGTAACTACCAGCTAAGGCCAAACAAGATCCCATGATAAAAGTTCAAGGCTCTGCATTCCTCTCTTTATGCTTTTCTGAGCAGATTCTCATTTTAACCAGACTTATGGTACTTTCATCCAGTTATCTTAAAGTACATAATGACTACTGTAATTACTGACAATAGTGATCTAATAAATTCTTCTAGGTATTATTTTCAATACTATCCTTGCTGTAAGAATGGGGAAACTGAAGCAAAGAGGAGAAGTTTTTGGATGAATAGGTGTGTTTTACTTTTCATATTATAGTATCCTCCTGGTTTTATTTGTATAGGTTTATATATTTGCCTCTTAGTGTGCTTTGTGTTCTTTTATTGCTTTCCAGTAATGTTATCTGTGATGAGTTGTGTGTGTGTACTAAAGTTCATTTAAGAAAACTTAAGTGATTTCAGAGAACTTAACACATATTGAAGAGTTTTTTGTCGTTGTTTATATATATATATATTGGATTTATCATAACCATTTTTTCCTGACTTTTCCTTTTCTTCCTCCTTCTTTTATTTTTGATGCTTTCTTTATTGGAAAAACCCCCTGATCTCTACTATTTATTTTCCTTATACTTCAGCTTACATTCAAATCTCTAATATACACAGCAAACTGAATATGACCTTCTAACGTCTAAAGAATTAAGATATTCTACTGAGTAGGAAGCTCGCAGGGCAGAACTACGGCTTTACTGAAGTATCACTTAATCACTTATATATATAATTAATATTCAGAAGACATGTTGGTTTGGTAGCGTTTATCTAAGAGTTTAAGTTTCCCACAGTTCAGGTATGCTTCCCTGAACCCTTCTCAAGGATAGATAGACAGGTAGCTAGATCAGAGGCTAAGCTGCACCAAAAAAACCCCCAAAATAACTCCAACCTCCCCCCCACAAAATGCAGAAAAAGCCCCCACTTTATCTTGTTTCTCTGCACAATTTCAAGTGAACTGTGTGGTAGCATCTAATTTCTAGATAGGAACAAGTGTCAAAAAACTCTTATTTGAAACATTTTCTTTGCTCCAAACTTGTTTAGTAAGGACCTAACTTCTAAAAGCACTTAGGTGTTTATGTGCACTTCAGCATCTTTATAAAGCCCACACTAATTCCTTATTGAACTGTGGACTAAGGGCCTCCAGATAGTCTGACAATCTTATATTGACTTATTTCAGTCAACTTCTAAGGAGGCCAAAAAGTTAAAATTAGTCCCAGATGTGTTAAAAATTTGGTTCATAACCTGGGAAACAGTCAATCTGAAAAAAAATTGAGGTAATAAAACCCCTCTATAACTGGAATATTTTGGGAAATTTAGAAACAATAAAAGACAACCTCTGAGAACCACTTACATAGTTTGTAAGATGCCACTGTTAAGGCTGCTAGCCCTGACAGCTTTAGTTCTGAGAATTTCTGCTCTACAGATTATTCTCCTGAGGCTTGTTTGCCCTTGCAAGGCTCCCTGCAAGCCTGCCTCTCATAGCGTACTGCCTATGCCTTCAAGACTTTTCAGGAAGGCTAATCCAACCTTTGGGCATTTTTGGAGTGGTTTGGGTTTTCCTTTTTGTGCTGGGGGAGACGAGAACAATCTTGCTTAAAATAAAACCCAAACAAGGGAAGCTGAAAAATGGCAGTATGTGAGGGAGCTGGTGGCTAACTTACAGGACTATGAATCTCCTCCTGTCTGTAGCTTCTTCTTGCAAGCTGCAGTATTGATTCTGTGTTTAGTCTAGGCTCTTCCCAAATACCTGCTTCGGCTCTTAACGTGGATTGTAGAGAGCTAAGCCTTGAGAGTGAGCGGCAAGGGAAGTCCTCCTCGCAAATGTCCGGGTTCGGATCAACGCCCTCTGATTTTCCATTAAAAATATGCACGTGCCTGCATTTCCTTTCCACTCCTATCCCGTAATTGTGTGCAGCCCGACGGAGTCAAACGCATCGAAGGAAAATGCCGGGATGGGTCATTTCCCCACTGACGAGCCCTCAGAGATTTGAGGAAAACTCGTGGCGGATCCGTAACCTCTGGGACGGTTCAGGGGCTGAGAGGGCTGGCGAAGGACCTCGCCAGTGTCACCTGTGCCTGCGACAGCCCCTCTGAGGGGTGGGTGCGCTCTTAAGGTTCTGCGTGCCCTGCGCCATCCCCGGCACACGCGGGGATCTGGTAGAGAGCGGGGCTTGTGGGCTTATTTATCCTTTTGCATAAAAGTGTGGGGGTTGGGGCTTTTGTTTATGTTTTGTAACGCCGACGGGAGCCTGAGGCAGCTCTGGACACCCCCGGGATAGGCAGTACTAGAGTGCCCCCAGATTAGGAGGAATTTATTCACAGAAAGGGCAATTAGGCATTGGGACCTGCCTGGGGAGGTGGTGCAGTCTCCGTCCCTGGGGGTGTTTAATGAAAGACTGGACGTCACACTCAGTGCCTTGGCCTGGTTGACATGGTGGTGTTCAGAGGTCTTTTCTAATCTAACTTATTCTGTGATTCACACATGGACCTCGGGGTGCGGGCTCCACTCCCCAGCCCCTTTGCTAGCTGGCCGGGGGCTGCTGGCCCGGCCTGCCATATCTGTGGCGCAGCACGGCCCGGGATCGGCGGCAGGAGCGCTCCGCCCGCCGGCGCCGCGGGGAACCAGCCGGGAGCCGGCAGCCGGGAGGGAAGGACGGCGGCGAAATAACTGCGCTCTTCCCGCCGGCGCCTCAGCCTATTCTGGGCGGCAGATACCGGGTGGTGGAGCAGGCCGGGACACCGCAGGAGACAGCCAGGCTCCCCCGGGCCTACGCCGCGCACTTTAGGACCGACGGATAACAGCGTGTGGGGCGGGGCAGGAAGAAGGAGCTTTTTTTTTTTTTTTTTTAAGGGAAAAAGCCCTTCGCCTTTAAGCGGCAGGGCCAGTGGAGTTTGCGGAAGAGCCTAGCAAGAGGTGAGCGCTGATTGGGTGAACGCGGTCTCGTGACAGTGGCTGGGGCGGTCCCACTCCCCCCAACCCCGCCGGCGCCCCGAATTCCATTGTCTGTGCCAGAGCCGCCGGGTCCCGCCCCGTAGGGCTGACCACGCCTCCGGTGGCGGCCCCGCCCCCGTGTTCTCTTGGCTCATTTCCGGCCGTCGCCGCCACCGCCGCTTCCCTCCGAGGGCTCGGGAGAGCGAAGGAACAACAGCCGCCATTTTGTTTGTGTGTGAGCGACGGAGGGAGGAGAAGGGAGCGAGAGGCCGAGCCGGACGGGGCGAGCCAGGGGGAGGGCAGCGCACAGAGACCCCCAGGGGCTCGGATAGGGGACGGGGAGAGAAGCGAGGAGCCCAGACGTCCCCCCCCCAACCCCAGCCTGCCCGTCCCTTCGCTATTCCCTTTCTCTGTTTCCTTTTCTCTCTTCTCCCTTTCCCGGAATTCTCTCTCCGCACTGCCTTCCGCCCCTCTTTACCCGCTCCGCACACACGCCTCCAGAGCGCCAGGCAAGGACAGTAGGGAACCTGCGCTCGGCCCCCGCGCTGCCGCCGTCCCGCCCCGGCCTCCCCCGCCGGGCAGCGCCGGGGACCCCCTCCTCCGCCCGGCCATTCCGGGGCAAATCCCCCGGCCTCCCCCGCCGTGGTTTTTCTCCTGTTTTATTGTTTTAATTTTACCTCTTGTTCCTCGGAGGGGTCGCTGCGCGGCCTCCCCTCCCACCCGGACTATCAACCTCTTCGCTCCCTTTCCCACCCTCGCAGAGGCGAAGGGAGTGTCCCCACCGCTCCCGAACAGCAGCCGAGGGTCTCATCCCTCGCTCATCGCTCCCCGCATCGCCCGTGGGTCCAGGGGAGCTGAGACAGGCAACCCCCTCCCTGCCACCGTCCTCGGCCGCCCGAGAAGGGGGAAGGTAGGCAGAGAGGGCGGGAGGGGCCGGCTTCTTCCTCCTCCTCCTCCTGCCGCTGCTGTTGGGATCGGCCCCTCTGTCTGCGCCGGAGGGGGCGGGGGGGGAAGCCTGCTACTGCGAACGAGAGAAAGAGGAAGGGGAAAGAAGAGAAAAAGGGGGAGAAGAAAGGGTGTTGAAACCCGCCCCCCACCTTCCCATCCCGCGATCGGTGCTGCCTCCATCAGGACAACAACCCCTCCTCCTTCCCTGCACAACAAGATGTGAAGCGGAGACTCCTGGGACTTATCCTCACCTTCCTCATCCTTACATCTCCCCTTTCTGCAGCCATTAGCGACGGGGGAGGAAGAAGCGAGTGGAGCTGGGGACCCCTCGCACACTGTGCCACTCCCCCCACAGCTTCCCCCCCAGCCCTGTCGCTGGCGGTGGGTATTTTTTCGCAGGGTGGTGTTGGAGGGGAAAGGGCCGCTGCTAGAGGACGGTGATCTTTTTTCTTTTTTCCTCCTCCTCCCCCCTCCTTCGCCCGCCTCCTTGTGGCGATGAGGAGGAGGAGGACAGCGCCGAGGAGGAAGAGGCTGATGGCGGCGGTGAGGAGACAGCAGGAGGAGACCCCTCGAAGGATGAAGATGATGATGATGGTGGTGGTGGCGGCGACGAGGAAGCACCAGCACAACAGCCGGAATTAATTTTACTAAAAAAAAAAATCACCACCTTTTTTTTTTTTTTTTTTTTTTTTTTTTTTTTTTTTTTTTGGTGTGGGGGGGTGTGCTTTACCTGCTCTTCCCATCTTCGTTCAGCCCTTTCGCCTGGGGGAAGAGGCCTCTCCCCAGCCCGCCTCAGCTCCCACCTCTCCCAGCTTCTCCGCTGCCGCCCTCCCAGAGCCCGAGGAGCAGAAAAAGGGGAACTTAGCCGCCCTTCTCCGCCGGATCCTCCTCCTTCGCGGCGTTATTGTTCTTCAGCTGACTCGGAGCCCTAGAAGAACGTGAAGGTTTTAGGGTTCAACCCCCACCTTCTCTCTGCTCTGAGTGATTGTCTAAAAAATTAAAAATGGCCGAGAATGTGGTGGAGCCGGGCCCGCCTTCAGCCAAGCGGCCTAAACTGTCTTCACCGGCGCTCTCCGTGTCCGCCAGCGACGGCACAGGTCAGTCTTGGGGCCCCAGACTCTCCCCACTTCTCGGTGCGGCAGTTACTGCCCTTTTCTCGCCTCTTTTTCCTAAATCTCCCCCTCCCTTTTGCTGCAGTTAGCTCGAGCCTGCTTTTCTCCTTCCCGTCTATTTTGCCTGTTCTCGCTCCCTTTGGAGCTATTTGTGTTAATGGCATAGGGAGGGTGTTCGGATGTTTTTGCCCTTCTGTTTTTTTGGAAGTCATTGAAAGCAAAGCTGTTCAGTTTATTGTACTTTTGATCAACTGCAGATAGGACTTAACAGATCGTCATTTTCGTGTCTTTCACAATAGTAGCGATTACCGATCTCTTTGCTAAGTGTAATGCCAGTTGTAGAAATACGAAGTAGTGCTAACGATGATGATTTTGTACATTTTATTGTTGAACTACGTGTGTACACACAAATGTCTTGTTTTTGTATTTTGTTTTGCGTATACGGGGTTATTTTACAATTTGTTTAGAAACAAGAGTTTTATTTTTCTATTTTTCTTTTTTTTTTCCTTCTTATGTGCGGTCTGCTTATATGATTTACTTTTTACAATCCTTCATTCTTTTTCCTTTTAGAAGTGTATCAAAATACTGCTTTTCTGATTCAAATAGACCATCGGATTTAGGAAATACAGCTAAAAGCAAAATCCAGATGCCATGCTTGTGGCATAAGGTTTTTTGAGACTCTTAACTTCTCAGAGATAAAATATTATTTCACCTATTTTGCATTAAGAATCAATATGGAGTGTAGTTTATCTTGCATGTTTCTTTGCTGCCCGACCAAAATGTCTGAAATTCCCCTGTAGACTTAAGAGCTTTGAAGAAAAAAGGGACGTCTCTACAGTCCTGAAAAGGTCTTTGGTGATGCTGCGAAGGCAAGCTAGAGCATGGAAATATTAGGTGTCCCCAATCCCTAGCAGATATGAGGTGGTTGTATTGGGAGGGGGTGCGGAAGGGCTGTTCAGCTTTTTAATGCTTCTTGCAAAGCAAGTGTGTATTTGGTGTCATTTTGCTATGAGAATACTGTGTTACCTGTCCCACAGGAGTTTCTTTGAACTCACATTAGATCGTATTAGCCAATAGGCATTGGTGGAAACCTCCTGCCAGTCTGGTGAGTGGTGGCATTTCTGAAGACACCAGTGTTCTTGTTTAATGCAGTTGACAACTGTCAAGAAAAGGGAAGAGGTATAGGGTTTGTTTGGTTGATTTTTTTGTCTGTTTTGTTTTTGTGTGTATTTTTTTTTTGTTTTGTTTTGTTTTTTTTTCTGAAAAGCTCTGACAATTAACACTAGGCTTTAATACCAGGTCTTTGAGCAGTGGATGTGGTTCTACTTGGGATCATCTCTAAAATTTTGATCTTGCCTTTTCTATTCTCAGTAAATGATGTATTAGTTTTGAAAAGTTTGTGTGTGACTTCCAGTGCATATTAAATACAATCAATATGATGTTGTAATTGGAGGATATGACTATTCCTAATATCAACAGGTCTCTAGTAAGAGGGTAAAAGAGGGTTGGAGAAGCTACTCTTTAGCTCGAACCAGTTGTTGGTTGTTTTTATGCTAGATTAAAAAACAGCGGTTAATTCAATAGAAACTGGTTTTAGTTTATCTTGATAGTAGTTATTTTACTCTGTTTAGAGAGATGAAATCAAAATATTTTGTGAAAAAGTTCTGATACTTTAAAAATATGAGAGTTAAAGGCACATCTTAATTCAAATGAGCACATCTAAGTTCAGACATTGGTGATAAAGTGAGGGTTGTATAATTTGTGAATGTATTTCAGTTTAACAGGTGCAGACTTTGACAGAATATTTGATCTTTAGTTGTTGACTTACTAGGTAACTTTTTGTAGTTAATAAATGAGCTTTTTACAGTTTTGGTGGAACACTAGGGACTGGACAGTTTCAGTAAGTTTGAGAGAGTTTCAATTTTCTCCAAAGTGATTGGGACTGTCACCATCTGATAGCTATACAGAGGTTTATAGTGGTTCAAACGCTTCATTTGTGCTACATAAGACCTTTTAAAGAGTTCTTAATCTTCTGGTTTTTTTTTTTCAATTGCCAACTAATTATGTGAATATGGGACAGTTTTACTTTTCGTGTTTTTTTAACATATATATTTCTGTAAATCCAGCCTATGAACCAATAAATTTATTTTTAGGGTTTGATTTTTTATTTGCTGCTTGAGACTGCAGTTTGTTTTGTCATACTGCTGGTGAAGGAAAATGATTTGAAGTTTACAAACTTTTTAACCTATCTGCAGGTTAAATTTGCTTTGAAATAGTGCAAGCAGCTGTCACTAAGTAAATTCCACTCGTAGAATCCTGTATTGTCCCCATTCCTCGGTTAATTTTTTATAGGAAATAAGTAACATGGTGCTTATGTACTTACTCAAGCACTCTTTAAAATTGCTAGATTCTCAGCACCATCAGAGGGAAGGAGAAAGGCAAGAAACTTGCACTGTTGATGAAACTTTTTGCAGCACCTGTTTGTGCATAGTGTTGTTTTTGCTGTTAAGTTCTTGATTAGTTTCTTAATCTGAAACATTTTAGTTTGTTAGATATGTGAAAATTATGACTGCCTCCTGTTAAACTATTCCCAAACTTGCAGATGTTAAGTATATTTATATTGAAGACTAAGAGGAGTCTCTGACTCATGTTTTCACTGTAGACCTGGGCCTGGAATGTGTTAAACTCTAATGATGGTGGCTTTCTTCTAGAAAGAAGTAAGCAGAGATTGTCCTAATATGCTTGATTTATTGGCAGCAGCCAAATGTAGCTGCGTTTCCCACTTTTGTTGCAGTGCTGCATCTTCTTCTGTCTTAGAAGTTATAGGTGGTTCATGTGTTCCCTTCTCAGAATTTGCTTTGCTGTGGAACATACTGTGTTACTGTACTTTTAAGTTGCTTTATTAATGCTAGTCCATCCTTAAGCAGGCAAACTGAAATGTTTGTAGCACATTTTGTAAGAAACATTTTAAAGTAGTTTAGAAAGTCTTGGTACTTTCAATGTACTATATTAGAATTTTTGAATGCTCTCATTTTTTCTTTAATGTTTTGTAACTCTAGAATAATTTCAGAGACAGGACTGTGTGGGGTTCCCTTGAACTATACAGGTTTTTCTACTTTTTTTTTTTTTTTCCTATCTAAGTGTTAAATTTGTTGCAAAAAAGAATGGTAATGATCTATGTATCTTGTCCCGGCCTTAAGTTTTCTGAGGGCCATTACAACTCTACAGTGGGTTATCTTTTGGTGACAACCATGACTTTGTCACACTTCTGTATCATCACGGTTATGGGAGAGGACACTGGCAATGTAGCTCCTTTGCTTGCCTTTCCTAACTGGCAGCAACATTTTTGATATGTTGCACCTACTCTAACAAGACTTTCTTTGTTAGCAAACTGGTGCATTTTAGTCCCTCCACTATAACAGAATAACATGAGTGCATCCTGAGGAATTATCTCTTGGAGTAAAATGAGTGAAATATGTTCATAAAGATAGATTTTTAATTGGATACTTTAAACCACTTGTTTTGGTATTTTTGGGGGAGTGGTGTGGGGAGATGTCTTTTTATTTGTGGATCCCTCAATTTTTCCTGAAGTCATGCAGATATGCTGAAATTGCTATGTGATTTCTATGTGGTATATTCAGGGCAGGAAAATTTTAATCATATTTTACACCCCCTTCCCCTCCCTGCCATGCACTTCTCCTCCCGCTTAGAAATAACCCCTTTTCTGTGAGCTGGGAAAATGTTTGGGGCCCCTGGGTTCAGAACTACTGTGTCTTTACAGAATAAAAATTGAGCACACCCCCTGCTGCAGTGTGTTTGTATAGTATCATGTCTTTAGGCTGCTAGATCTGAAAACAAGATTTTAAGTGCTTAGTGTTTCATGCTTGCTGGGACACTAGAAGTCCGTTTTGTACAATTAACTGGCATGTGTGTTATATCAAAGATCAGAGAATGGATTTGTGGTATGTGCATTAATGTCCTTCAGTTTATTATATCCAGAAGTCATGTTTTTCTGCGCTGTAGCACATTATCAATCTCCCATAAGTATCCATCTTTTGTAAAGTCTGGATGTTCCTGTTTGTCCGGAACTGTTTCTGACCTTTAAAATTTTACTCTCACTCACGTCAAAGGTCTAAGACCTGTAACAAAACTTCTCTTCTGGACTACTGCAGTTTTGACTGATGCTTATCTTTTATTTGTTCGGAATGGATCAGGATGTTTCTTTTCTCAAAATGAGTTGTATCAATCTTGCCTCACTGCCCTTTTCAATTCTGTTTTCTGAGAGCTGTGTTGTTTTTGCTAGTGTTTGTATATACTGCATTTAAAATTAAGAACTTTTCATCAATCTGCTTTCTAGTTAAAGATTAAATGATTAGCTACATTTAACTTACAGCCATCAGTTAAATGTTTTCATCCCTGCTTGTTAGAAGCCCTATTTCTTGCTGATTTTGCCTTAAAATGTTATTTGATGGGTAGCATGTTCTGTAAGTCAAGTTTTGCAGTGGTGGATGCTTGTGTGGCAAAAATGAGCGTCTTTGCTCTGTAGCTAAATAGGCACTCAAAGTAACTGTATTAGAAATAAATATAAATCAAGAAAATTTAAGTCAGAGATACTTCTTAAAAAAGTAACCAATCATTCATACAGTGCTAAATGATTTTTTTAAAGAAAATCACACAGACTTTGGAACGCTGTAGGTTTCCAAACTGCTGTATCTATTCTTTTGTGTCTTCCACCATGTAGACTCTGGCATAAGTAGGTACTTTTTCTGAGCAGTGTTAGAAAGGTACCTAATTTTTTTAAAAAAGATTCATTCCAACACAAGTACCAAACATATCACGGTGTAAAACTGAGTGTTGAGCACTTACAGCTAAAGAGCCTTTGACACTGGAAAACCAGTTTACAATTGCAATTTAAAACTAGGTTCACAAGTTTAGTATTACAGGGAAAAACCTTTGTTTGGGAGAACACTTGGAAATTTAAATCCTAGATTAAAAAAAATTACTGATGTTTCTATCTTGTTCCTCACAGTCTTAGAGCAGGGCTTGCTTTGAGTTCAGGTCACTTGTGCATTTGCAGAAAACCAAATTTTATCTGGGAAGGGTCTATCAGACACTAGGTTTTAGTATATGTTTTTGGGGGATGTGTGTCTGATAAGATACTGGGGCTAAATGCTGAACTTCTACTGTAGGAATTCTGGTTTTTTTGTAACTTTGTGTCTTCATAATTTGGAGAAAACCACTTTATTACTAAATTTGAATTTTGTATGATTTAGTGTATGTTTCCTGCATCTTCTCTATAGGCTAATTGATGATCTCCAGTGTGTCACCTCAGTGTCTTGCTCAGTCTTTCAGTGCTTGTTCCAACTGTGTAATGATACTATTTCAGTCTTTCTTATAATTTGAATTTGTGCTGAGAGGGTTTGCCCAATAATCACTTAGATTTATTATTTGACACATGGAGTAATTCTGCTGTGTAGATTTCACTGACAACTAAAACAATGCACACCTGTCTCCAAGGATTTTGTTTTTCTGTCTTTATTTAAAAGGTAGCAGCAGGCTGAAGTAAAATACATCTGTCTCTGCATATGGTGGTGTGCCTGATAAAAAAACTTCAGCAGCTGCCTTGAATTTGTAGAACTTTAAGTATTACTTAAACTAGGGCAGAGATCCTCCCCCTGGACAGTATCTGAAAACCTATTGTTCTATTCCTAAATAGCAACAAGTTTTCTCTAAATGGACTGGCAATGAATGTATTTTAGGTTCTCTTAAAAACTCGATGTGCAATAGTCTCCTTCAAGCACCTATTTCTTCCAAATCTTTTTGAAGAAAATTAGAAGATATGTTGAATTCTGCTGGACTCAAACCACAATAAGTTGTTGCTCAGTTGATGCTGTTCCTGTAAACACACCTGACAAAGTATGTGAAATTGGAGACCACTCTCAAATTTTCATTAAAAAGTGCAAGTTAGGTACAGAACCTTGAAAAACAGGTTATTTTCTATTAGTGGTCATTGTGAGATGGGGCAGGTAAAGATTTAGGTCTTTCCCATTTGATGGTGTGAAACACCTCTGAACTGCATCTTTCCTTGCATTCCCGGAAGCGATCTAAGGATAGGAGTTTTGAATGGTCTCTGCTTGCAAAATCAAGATTAGCTATTTCCTTTTTTGTAGTACTTCCAAATACATAATTTCTCTTGTTTTAAGAGAGATTGTAACACATTCCTACTGTTTTAATGAATAAAAATACAATAATTTTCAGAGGTTTTTCCCTTTTGGAATCCTAATAAAAAGTAAAATTCTAGCAAAATGGTGGCATATGGCTTCCTCAATACAAATTTTGCTGAAGCTAAAATGCCTTTTATATGTTGCTGAATGTAATTTCAGGAAATCTGGGGTATTACTGGTTTAAGATAATGAAGTCTAATCTGATGACTTATGTTATTTTGTTTAATTGTATATTTTTTGTACCTAAGTTCAGCATTACTTTTTGCTTTTACTCTGGAGTAATGTTGAATGAACTCAGAAAAGTGACTTGACTTTGGTAATTGTATATGCAGATTGCATTATTTCAAAGCCTTTGTTGACTTGACAATGAAATGAACTTTACTCTTTTCTTGAAACTGATTTGTAGTCGCTTCTAAAATGAATTCAGTGTGTTCTGTGCACATAAGGGTGTCCCCATCCTATCTGCATGTACCTAGTTTTTTTCCACCAGCTTCTCTAACTTTCTGGACCTGTGCATACACAGATGCACTGGGAATAAGAATACCAGTTTAGAGACTTGACTAAAGTTAAAGGTAGCCCAATGAAATTTATGCAAATAGCAACATATTCACAAGGAAATTATTAATGGCGTGACATCACCATTTTGAAATTAAGATGTCAAAACTTTATCTTATGTGGGTTATCAGTGGCAGGACTAGTACCTTTTTATACCTGCATTAATAAACAGGTACATAATTAAAAATGTCTCTGAAATTCCTCCTTAAGTAGTATTAAATCTTTAAACATACCCTTTCCTGAATTTCAGCTCTAGTCTTTTACATGTTATTATACCACTTCTGTTTCTCTGGAACAGTGAAAATATATTCCAGACTCATAACCATTGCGTTTTCACTATGGTTTTCTATGGTTAACTCCTGCTATCTCTAAATACTGTTTTTTTGAAGAACTTTGAATATGAAACTGGAAAGTTTGTTATAAATACAATTTTCTTGAGAAGCTGCAAAAAACATGCATCAATCAGAGTCTACTAAAATAGGCATTTGATAATAGTTTGGGAAAAGTATGACTTAAATTTGCAGGTTATTGAGACACCACAAAATTGAGACTATTTCCCTTAAGCAAAAATTGATGTTTGACACCAGTGTTTGAATAGGGGTTAGAATAGCTTAAAAAATGGAGAGAGCGAGGGTTTAATTTTAGGACTTCAGTAGATATTGAATGATATGCTGTTACTGCTTTAGAATGATTTTTTTGTTGTTGTTCACACTTGTAAAATACTTACATTTATGCCTGATTGTTACAACTAATATTGGAATCGTGTGCATTGTGGATGGTGAACTGGACTTTGATCAATGTTTGATTGTTTTTAAAAGTATTTGTGCGAGAAATTATGTGCTATCATAATGTGCTAATATGTTTTGAGCCTTCATGTTTGTTGTCTTCTAGGTGTTTTGAATAAGGTTTTTTAAATATGCTTTCTGGTTTTATGATTTACAGTCTTACCTCAAATGACAATGTTTCTTGATGTAGTGAAGAAATTCAGGTCTTTTCTGGATTGGCAGGGCAGGAAGGTGGCAGTGCTTTCCCAGTTTCTCACAGGAGCAGAATTAAAATTGAAGTCTAAGGCTGAAGACTGTTACTCAGATACAGAACAAATTCTCAGTTGCTGTTGAGCAAGGGATCACCCATTAGGGTTATACAGGGAGTGCTGTTTGGATTTTGAAAGCAGTAGCTGCAATGATCACTCTAGACCTTAATATCTTAGGCTGATGTGTATGTTTTGCACCTTAATTTTGAATCAATTTAGTAGATGAATTTAAATTAATTCTACATTTTAAGTTAGAATGTTTTTGGCAAGAGCTTGTGTTATCATTGAGTAATTGTCTTTATAGAGGATCTACATGAAAAGCCCCCTCTTTTAACGATTTGATAGTCTGATCTCCAAAGTGCGGTATAGCAAAGTTCCTATGAGGTTGGTGTGTGCCTCTTTCTTAGGCATGTGGGTTTTTCTTTGTGGTTTTTTTTTTATTCTTCCCTGATAAAACTGCCTGGACTTGTCTAGATTAGTTTTCTGTCATTGTAGAGGCCTTGGAAATTGATGGCTTTATTAGCACTTTGTTTCAAGTCTGTGCTTCACCTTTGCTTCTGCACTTTCATGGATACTTGAGGATTATCCTGTGAGATTGTCTCATTATCTTGTCCTGCCTTTTTTGGGTTTATGTTTTGAGTTCTGGCTTCTTTTTTTTCTTTTTTTTTTTTTTTTTTTTTTTTTTTTTTGAGAACATTTCAGACAGTGCATTTTAGGGCCTGTAATGCTGGTGCTTGACTGCAAGCCTTAATGGCTGATTTCTCTGGAATACTGGTGGGATCTTCTGGGCACTTGCTCTGTTACATGTAGGCCCTGTTCAGCTGTGGTTAGCCTTTGTATCCCCATTCAGGGAAGATGCTAACCTCAGCACCTTATTGTTATTCTTTGTCTGAAAACAAAAAAGTAGTAGTAGATCTGAAAGTCTGTGATCATCTCAACATGCAAAAGTGGTCTGTTTTTCATGTGGTCCAAGATAATCTCTGGTTCCTGTCAACCCTGTCACATGCATACTTTGCGTTCAGTGTCTTGAGTTAAGCCTTGTCTGCTTGTTTCATTGTGAACCCAGTGACTGCTATATAAGTTGATTCACTAAGAGGTTGCTGGGCTTCAGAAACATTTGTGTAAAAAGGTGACTGTTCAGCAACTTTCTAAATTGGTGTGTCTCTATTCAGAATATAATCAATGAGAAACAGGGACAGAAAGTGTTCTCTTACCTCTTTGCTGGTTTGACAGAGGTAGACTCAGGAGTCAGCAGCTGTCTGACCTATCTGCCATGCAGGGTTCTTGAGGCATTGCTGATCACACATGATGCTTTTCCTTCAGCTTGTACCAGCTCTTCACAAGACTGAATGCTTGAATGTTGTGAGTCTGAGGTCCTACCTCTGAGAATAAAGTGTTGCTATTTTGTAACACGTGGGGAAGTTCCTAGAAAACCGGTGTTATTAACTGCAGCCTATTTGCTAGCACCAGATAATTTCCATATAGACAAATTTCTGTTTTATTCAGAAAGGTCAATAAAGGTCTGTTGTCTTAATCCAGAAATGAGAAAATTATGGAATCCTTACTGTAGGCTAGAAAGGATGTAAAAGAAGCTCGTATGTGCCACCTGAACATGTGTTGATTTCCTTGCTAAGTAGTTAGTATTGATATTTTCCCTGCTTTATAAGCATTGTCATAAATTGCTGCCTTGCCTGCTTTGAGAGCTGTTGCATCACTGGTGCTACCAGTTTTACTGCTACTGCTCTTGGTGTAAAACTAACTTGAAATAGATACTTTGTAGCTAATTTTAAAATTGATCGCTTGATTAGACACTGAAGTCTTACTGAGGTAAGGATTTTGATTGAGCACTCTGCATGTGTTTTAGTTTAAAGTCCGTCTTGGTGCCAGGTGGCTTTTCAACCTAGGCTGGCAGTTTCCTTACATCTTGCAGATTAGGCATTGTTAAATGCAGACTTTTAGACATAGAATCCAAAATCAAGAAGATAGTCCGTAGTATGCAATGCAGATTAGTACACTGATTTTTGAAGTTGCCTTCTCGCAGTTTAGGGCACAGTTCTTACTTAATCCAGGCTAACTGAACTGCCTCTGTGTCTTGGTTTAGAAAGACAGGTATCTGCCAGGGAAAGCTCGAGTTTCTCATGGAATGAAGAATATAAACCCCCTCCCTCCAAATTATAATTTTGCAATTAAGGGCTTTCAGGCAATGATTTGGGAATAGGAATAGCAGTTCTTTACTAGGAATATTTAAAAAATACAAATGTAGTAATACAAGAAAAAAAAAAGCAAACAAAAATCCTAGAAACCCTAACAGAGTCAGAAAACCAACCTGACACTCTGTTAGTCAGAGTGTTAGAAGCAGTCCAAATAAATCCTTCTGGAGAAACAGTTGTGGTTCTGTTGGGGTAGAGATGATCCCATAGAAAAGAGTCCAATGGTGGTAAGATGGGTCTAGTCTTCCTCCGGGAATCCAGTGGAAAACCTGGGTATTTGGTGTTCTTACATCTCAGTTTTTATCTAGGTAGGATGCTCCACTGGGTGGAGCATCTCTCAATGGGATGATGTAATGTGTCATGTCATTGGTGAGCCTTAATGGCCCATTACCAGAAGATATCCCCCAGAGGGTAGATGGTGGTGAAAGAGATAAGAAACACTGTACCACCTGGTTTTAACAGCTGGGCCATTATTAGAAGGTATCTTCCTCCCTCCTTCCTGGAGTTAGAAGAGATAAAGGAAAGCATCTCCCCAACTGCTTTCAACAGATGAAATAGAATACACGTTTTTGGTTACCTAACTCAAGACTCTGATAGAGATGGACCTGTTCCTACTGTCTTTTCTGATTTTCTCACTACAGATCTAATGTAGCCAGGTCAAGTTAGGTCAGTTTCTTGACTTTTTCTCCTAAACACTTGTGAAGTGTTCAGTAGTGGTACAGTTCCTAAAAGGAACTATTGATATGCTTGTGCATGTTGAGATGATCCCAGACTTTCAGATCTACTACTTAGATGTTGTTTTGAGGAGGTTTTCTCTTTTTTTGCCTCTTGGGTGGCAGCAGCAATCTATTCTATGTGTTCTTGTTGCCTACAGAAAGAAATACACTAATGATGCCATAAACAGCATAATGGGGAATCGCTCTGTGCTGCTCTATTGAGATCGGGATTGAGATCAGGATTTAGTTCTACCACTGCCACTTCTTTCCAGTATATTACTGGATGGTTTGGGGCTTTACGCCATATACTGTCCTGTTACATCCCAGTTTTTCTGTGTCAGATCTCTAGAGATGATGAATAAGGTGGGCAAACCTTTGCAGGACTAATCTTCCACCTCTGCCTTCGCACGAGCTTCTGTTAGTGAGAAAGCTTTGTGCATATCCTTAATGAAACAGATTGCAAGAGTAGCAGTGGGCTCAGTGTACTGGAAAGTTAATCAGTTCTCTGGATTCTTCTCACCATTGTCTTAAGCTATGCCTTTGGCTCTTCTGTGAATATATATGATCTTGTTTTCACATGGTTTGTGAACTTCCTGGCCCAGCATTGACAGTTTTTGGCTTGGTCATAGGTAGAACTCTCTACAGTGGCCTTTAGGGCACCAGTTCTATGTAGAAGACAGAAATGGATTGCAACTGTTAGATATACACAGGGTCCTATACATCTTTATGGTCATCTGAGATTTTGTTTCAGTCCTGTATCAGAAAATTTCTGCCTCCCAGCAGTTGACTAAAAATGTAATTTTCATAGCTGACCAGACAATTGAAAGTTTTTTTCTATATCTACTGGCTAAAGATGATTTTGAAGGTTTGTTTTTGGAAAAGACTTCTAAAAAGAGCAAACTCACACCAGAATATTGCATTCTTGGTAGTTACTACTTAAAATTCTGGCTAATAGTTGACAGTATTCTTTTACAATTAATTGTCTATAATGTATTCTCTAGGATTAAAAATACTAGCAAGTTAGTTTTATGTGGGAAGTTTTATATAGAGCATCTTAGATGTTTTGCTATAAAGAACTAATCCTATTAGGATTATTTCACAAACATTCAGGTTGGGGGTGGGTTTTGTTAATGTAGCTGGTGCTATGTTGTGTTTTAAGGCATTAATAAAAAGAATTAATAACATTTACAGTTTTTATGACATTTTTCTTCCTGTTCACTGATGTCACAGAATGACCAGGTTGGGGAGCTCAGATAGCTTGTACCTGGATGCTCCAGTTAGTAATGGGCTAGTAAGCCTTAAAGCTGGAATGATCTCCTCATTTGTGAGGAGGGAGAATTTCAAGAAGACTGAGGTCTTCAGAGAAGCAGATTAATATTTTCTTGTGAGTCAAGATGACCATATCTTTGTCTCTCAAAACAAGAATTTCACTGCTCCTTTGTGGATTACATATTATATACATATGATATGATTTTCTCAGGTCTTTCTGAGAAAATACCATGTGGTAATTTGAAAAACAGATTAGTTTTTCATATTTAAACACTTACCGGTCACTTTTGAGTTGGTTTTGTGAAGGACTTTGTATGCAATGGTCTAAACTCTAGAAGGGTGAAGTGAGGATTTTTTGTTTAGGACTTGCCCTGTACTGGAAGTTGTGTTTGTTCAAGAGCAGAAATTCATTGCCCAATTACAGTCAAAAAGGTGGCCTTTCAACTGTGTGGGTGGTGATGGGAGGTGTCTGTGCTGCCATCCGTGGTTATGTTGTACTTACAGGCTTTGTGCTGGGTCATGTTTTTTTCAGTCACTTAACTTTTGTTTTCAGTTTTGTTTGTTCGTCATTGAGGACAACAGACTAACTTGTGAGTTCCTGATTTATCTTCTACTCCATCCTCACTCATGGGCACTTTGTCAGGTTATTAGCAGAGTGTTTTCAGAATGTAGTGTTTCAACAGTTGCCTGTTAAATATGCCGTAACAGGCTTCTGAAGGTGCCAGTGGAAGCTGATTTAAACTGTCACAATTTTTTTTTTTATTGCATTTTCCATTTCCTTGAGCTCTAATTTGAGGATCTCTTCCACTAACTCTTCCCCTGTCCATCGAAATGTAATTCTTAAGCTAAACACTGAGCATTGTAAGTTGATTTTGGTTTTAGTTTTGTGTTTTGGTTTTTTTTGTGGGGATGGGGGTGTGTGTGGTATGTTTTTAGATGAATCTACTGACACACAACATTAAGTTCATAATTTTAGATGAAAGAGAACTTGGACAAAGATTATTCTTCCAATTGTTCCTTTGCTTTTGAATCTTCAAAAATACCTGTCATGCAAATGAATTATCAGTCCTTAGTGCGTCTTGGCAAAACGTAATTTGTAGCACAAGATACATTGTAATGAAGAATGGGTTACCTGATTTTAGTAGTTTAGAAGTTCTTGAATGGAAATTTTCAGTCTGTCTCGGGTGGTTTGTAGTAATGTAGAGTGTATAAAAGGAGTGTTAAAGTCCCTGTTGTGGTGTACCTGTGTTCTTGTCAATCTCATACGATATTTTCAGAATTCTAAAGTTATAATCTTATCTGTGATAACAGTTGTCAAGTTGTAGAAACTCTGTTAGTCCAGAGTTTGGTAATTTGGATATAGTATCATGTGAAACATTTTAAATAGATCCATAATGCCGATATACTTTTCTGACTTACATGCTGTTCATCTGTAGTCTTTTTCCACTTATATCTGGACCATTTGGATCTTGAGCTCCACCATTTCTGGTCACTGCAGCCAAGGCTGCATTTGAGCTTTGCATTCCTCACCAGACATTCATTGTAGGTGAAAGCAACACACCGGCTCCTCCTCACTTGGAGAGGGAAGTTGTCATTAATGCATGTCAGAAACCATAAGCTTTCCAAGTTATTATTTGTTTAACTACCCCAGATCAAATAGACCAAGGTAGGTACTACTACTGTGGACAGAATTTCTTGTTCTCTTGAACAAATCAGTTCTGGGTACTGTGTAATATTCTTGTATCTATATATTCCAAATAGCAATCTTTCACCGCTTAGTTATCTTGGGGATTGCTTTGCATGGACTCTTGAGACGGGAATTTGTTTTTTCATCCTTGTGTTTTTCACAGTTTTGTGGCAAGGAGGGTTACTTTTTCTGACATTGTTTGTTGTGGGAAGATTCTGGATGTCCAGTGAAGTTCAGTGATATTTGGCAATTCAAAGCTGGCAATCCTTGTATGTGGAAGAATAAAATAAACCAAACAGCTATCCAAAAAAAGAAACCAAACCAACCAACCAAACCAAATGCCAAAAAACCCAACTGAACATAAAACCCTCTAACCAAACCTCTATTTATTGTTTTATAAGTAGCAAACTTCTTTTTTAAAAAATATATTGCTGTATTAATTATTGCTGTTCCAAAATTGACAGAGTTTAGGAAAAATTATAAAAACAGTATTTTCCCATCAACCTGCTAATTCTTTCTCGCAATTGCTGTTTAATTCCATTGGCTGTGAGAGATTTCAGTTTGTATTGTTCACTTCTTCCTTGTAAAAATTCTCAAGTTGAGAGTTCATAGGCTGAGATATCCAGTGATCTTTCAACACAAATTATAGAAGGCTGAAGTAGAATGGTTTTCTCTAGTTTAGACCCCATAAAGTTTAGAATTATGTTTATCCTGATGAATTAGATAGCTTTCAGTAACAACTGATAAGGGAATTTTGCTCAAATATAAGAAGTCAGGTTTCACTAGTTACTGATATTAAAAGGAAGAAACTTCAAGACACTATTAATTGCTCTGACCTCATGTAAAATCTCTTTTGTTTTTCAGATTTTGGATCACTCTTTGATCTGGAACATGACTTGCCAGATGAACTGATCAGCTCCACAGAACTTGGGCTGACGAATGGTGGTGACATTAATCAGCTGCAGACCAGCCTTGGCCTGGCGCAAGATGCTGCCTCTAAACACAAGCAGCTGTCTGAACTTCTACGGGCTGGTAGCTCCCCAAATCTTAGTGTGGGGGTTGGTGGCCCTGGCCAAGGCATGGCCGGTCAAACCCAACAAAATAGTCCTGGAATGGGATTGTTAAACAGCATGGTGAAAAGCCCCATGGCACAGGCTGGGTTGACTTCTCCCAATATGGCGATGGGTGCAAGTGGACCAAACCAAGGGCCTTCTGCTCAGTCCACAGCAGCAATGATGCCAACTGTGAACAGCCCAGTTAGCCAGCCTGGCATGGGAATGAACACAGGGATAAATGCTGGCATGAATCCTGGGATGTTGGGAGCAGGCAATGGACAGGGGATGATGCAGGGGCAAGTAATGAACGGTTCAATTGGAGCAGGCAGAGGGCGACCCAATATGCCATACCCAAACCCAGGAATGGGCAGTGCTGGTAACTTGTTGGCTGAGACACTTCAACAAGGCACTCCACAGATGGGAGGGCAGGCTGGACTAAGAGGGCCACAGCCTGGAGCCATGAACAAGGTAAGACAAGCTAAACTTACTTTTCCTCATTGTTGACTTCGTTTTGTAAAATTAATCCTCTGTGGATTCTATAGGGTTTTTTCTTTAAGAATCCTGTATGATGGATTAAATAGTTTATATACTGCTAAAGTGTAATTTGTGATGGTCATAGGAAGCAAAAATAGAATACTGTACAAGAAGCAGGACTATGGCTAGATTAAAAGCCTGTTTTAGAAATCTTGTGACAGTACAGATTATCCATAACACTGAAAACTTGATAACTTGATTGTACTTTATTCTGTTTTATGCTTTGTGTGCAATTTTATTTTTCCATCTAAAGTGATGCTGGTATTGTGAGTGTGATGGGAATCCATCAGGACCTTTTAAATGTTGTGGTGATTTTTTCTGTGTGACAGTTAATGCAAGTATTTTTTATCTGAGATCAGCTGAGTGTTTGTGCTGTAGCAGATGCTGAGAGGCACACACAGGTTACTTACTGTATGTGCTGGGTTATTTGAGTTAATGGTGGAGAATGAAAGCCTGTTCAGTTGCCCGAACCCAACCCAATGTTGGGTTCTTAAGACTGCTAATCTGACTCAGTTCTAGTTTTAAAATTTGCAGTGGCTTTGTCTATTGGAGAGTCAACCAGAAACCTTAATTTTTAAATTTTTTTTTAATACTGAGAGGGAAATAAATGTGCTTTTGTAATCCAGAAAGTTGGAAGAAAGTTGTTGTCGTAAGTCACTGAAAAGATGAGAGAAGACCTGTAGCATTGCGTAGCTATAGAGATCATCATGTCCAGGAAGGTAGCAGCTACTGGCATTGGCAGAGGAACAGATGATACAGGTCTCTGTTTTGTTAAGCTTAAGGTTCGGTTTTATTAGCCCTGAAGACCAGGAGGGGGGTTGTGGGGTTTTATAGGGCATTGCAGGGGTGGAGTTTAGGGTTTGGGTCAAGGGAGGAGTTAACACAAAGTGGAGGTAACATCAAGTTCCCGCCTCCTTAGAATGGAAGCACTCCAAAAAGACCTACTGGTTTAAGTAGCAAAAGGATGCCTAAATTTAACTTTTGTCATGCACAATTAGCCAGCTTAGAGTAGGAGCCACTTGAGTAGTCTCATTTTTTTTGTTTTGATCAAAAGCCTAGAAAGTACTTCAGTGTTTTAGTTCACTTTAAGTGGGTATTTTGGGTTTCTTGGCTGATGAGGGGAGAATTTTGTAAACTGCTTTGCAATACCTAAATCTATCCTGGAATGCCTAAAGTCATTAATGTGTATTAATGTGTATTAATGGTTTTGTTATGCTTTAATATATTAAGCGAAATTACTTTTTTGTTGTGTGAGCATTAATTATGAAATTGTTTGGTCTTAGTTGCTTGTTTAAGCTCCGTGCTAACTTTTGGTGTATGTGTGTGTGTGTATATATATATATGTTTAGTAATGAGTTGATTTTGTGGTCTGGTCATTTCAGATATTTTTGCCTGATAGGAAAATTGATGCAAAGCTTGATTACTACAGTAGAAAATTTATGTGCAGCTTACAGTGGTAAGAAATATGTAGCTGTTTAAAGTATTCTTGCATTGGAGTTATATAGCACCTCATTCCTTGGCTGTAAAAAAATCAAAAAAAAATCAATCTTCAGAAAGCTGTCTTCAGAGGTCAAAAATTGGCACTCAAAAAATTGAGTGTTTGGATGAAATGCAATTTTGTCCTTGCTTATCAGAGCTAAAGTAGAATTATGCACTATAATAAACTCATTTATCTGAAAGTAAAAAAAGGACATAGAATCAAGCTTTCGACCAATGTAGTCTAAAATTAAATTGTCTTCTTTCCTTAAATTCCAAAAGTTCCATACATCTAAATTAAGAACACTTTGTACTTTTGAGAATATTCAGACCAAATACACAATGACTTCTGTTTTTTAGTTCATAGTCCCAGACTTGTTAAAAATACTTATGGTTTTTTAATTACTGATAAAACAATCTTGAGACTTTTTGTGTTAAGTATGGGGGGTATAGTTCTCATAAAGGAATTGAAATTGTCGGTTGAAAGAGAACAGTCTGAAATGGAGGCTGAAATTCCAGAATGTCTTCAGTTGGTTTGGTTGTTGGCAGGAAGCCTGTGTTTCACTTCATATGGTAGAGTTAGCAAAGTCTGACAACAGCAATGTCTGACTGTTTTATCTCCCCACCCATCTGCTTTTGGGTTTTTCCACCTACAAATCTTCAAAAAATAGATGAAAACAGAGGACCTTAAGCAGTTGTTTTTAAAAGCCAGTTTTTCTAATTGGTAAATTTAATAGTGTGTTGCTGTGAATGTGGGAGTTTGTGTAGTAACTTCTGAAGGTTTCCTTCATTGCTGCAAAAAATGCTCATTAACCCGCACTCCTTCAGTAGGAGGGAAAAAAACCCAGACAGGATGCTTTGGTTATGATTGTTCAACTTTATCATGTTAGCTTGCCAAAGGCAGCCTCTTCAGGTGATGGGGGGTTGCTTTAGAGAGTTCTCTCTTAGGGCAATAGAGGTGTTTTGTGCAATGGTTTGTATGGAATAGCTTAGGTTTCCTGTGATGTTGAGTAATTGGGAGGGAGGATGTTATGCTCTTCTAATAGGAAAGATGAACTCCAAGGGGCTAGTCAATTTGGAAAGGGAAATTGGTTATGTTCCTGCTTTGTTCCGTTATCCTGCGGAGTTGTTGAGGTTTTCTTCCTCTCTTCCCAAAATGTTGACTAGCAATAGAGTGGAACACTTGCTTTGCTCATTCTCTCTGTACTTCTGACCTTCTCTAGTTGTGCATGTTACTTTTAGGACTTAAAATCCCAAATGTCACTGTAAATGATTTCTATTCATAAACTTGTCCTGTCACAGTCTGATGCATCTGTTCTATGGTTTAATACTGTAGTTTTCTGTCCTGATGTTAGTAGTCACTGACA
The DNA here is from genome assembly GCA_013401135.1 of Cettia cetti. Taxonomy (NCBI): domain Eukaryota; kingdom Metazoa; phylum Chordata; class Aves; order Passeriformes; family Sylviidae; genus Cettia; species Cettia cetti. The sequence goes on from VZUI01046368.1 coordinate 25,946, forward strand.
TATGCAGAAGCAGTTCTGTCTGGATGCTATCTCTGTGCCAGTTGCATGACGGGCTGTGTTGAGAAACTAAACCTGACTGAAATTGAAACTCAGGTGGTCATTAAAAAAAAAAGAATTTCAGTTGTTGTTCAGGTCCAGTTTATGGTCATTAGTTGGAAGGCTAGTATCCCTGTATTAGGGAGGGTTTTTTTTAAAGGAGTTGATCCTGCCTATCAGAAGAGGGTGTGAATTCTACTTCGGTGACAGTACAGGAGTAAAAATGCATGTGAAAGCCTACCCTGAAAGGAAGTGTTAGAAATTTGGAGGGGATGGAATTGTAACAAGTTTTGTGTTCTTGAATAGTTTTTTGTTTTCTATGTCCTTGGTTTTGTGTAAGTTAAAAGGATAACAGACATACCTTTTACTTTTGAAATAGTGTTGTGGGAATTGTTTATAATGCTTGGGTTCTGTTGAGTATCATTTGGGTATTTTTCAGGCATTTTGTTTCACTAGATAGTTTTACAGCTTTGATTTAAATGTAAACAGGTAACTTATTATAAAGCTTGAATTTGCTAAAAGCTGATGAATGATTCTGGTTTTGAACCATTCTTCATTTGGAATTTTACCTAGTTAAAACCTTTTTGTTCTTCCACTGGGTTCTGTTGAGAGTGTCCCATTAGGGTCTTAACTGTCCAGCCTCATATGAGGGGGGAAGAGAGTATTTTGTGTATAAATTGCTCTATGCATTTTTGTCACTGCAGTGCTCTTCTACAGAGCGATAGACCTGACCCTTCAGGTCACATTTCCCATCTGATTTAAGAAATGTTCCATTACTCCACTAACGATGTGGATGTGTAGGCAGTTCAGATTAGTAAGAACATTACTACTACCTCTGCTATGTGAGCATTTAGTTTGAAATGTTTAGTTCCAGTAGTAATTCTTTGTGACTTGGTTTACTCTTTCAGTAAGTACAAAGCTCTCTGCTATTACTGACTTTATCAGTTTAACCTCTGTGAAAAAGATTCAATGGCAGTATTTTACTAAGACAAACATAATTTGTCAGAATCTCCATAACTTCCTCTAGGTAGAACAATAAGATATTTTATAATAATAAATTTCTGTTTGAAGTTGAAGAGATTGAAGATGTCACCCTCAAACTGTGAAATTAGATTAAGAAAATAAAAGCATCATATATTCCTTAGTGTTAGCATATTCAGTGTCTCATTTTAGATCAGTGGTCAGTGTTCTTGGTTGCCCTTCTTTTTTCAGTAGCTATTTGATTCAATAGGTAAATGTATCCATACTGTTCAGAGTCTATGACCAAGCATATTATATGATTGTCTTGGTTTAGGAAGACAGGTATCTGCCAGGGACAGCTGGAGTTTCCCTTAGAATGGAGAATATAACCCCCCCCCCCCCTCCAAATTATTATAATTTTGCAATTAAGGGCTTTCAGGCAAATATTTGGGAGTAGGAATAACAGTTCTGTACTAGGAATATTAAAAAAACCACAAATGTAGTAATACAAGGAAAAAAAAAACAACTAGCAAACAAAAATCCTAGAAACCCTAACTGACTCAGAAATCCAACCTGACACCCTGTTGGTCAGGGTTGGAAGCAGTCCAAAGTAAGTCCTCCTGGAGTGGCAGATGTGGTTCTGTTGGGGTAGAGATGATCCCATAGAAAAGGGTCCAGTGATGGCAAGAAGGGTCCAGTCTTCCTCCAGAATCCAGTGGAACCAGATTCCTCATGTTCCTCTGTCTCAGTTTTTATCTAGGTAGAAACTTGCTGCGCACCACCCCCCTCCTGCAAACCACCCACTGGGTGGAGCACCTCTCAATGGGATGATGAAATGTGTCATGTCATTGGTGAACCCTAAGGGCCCATTAGCAGAAGATATCCCCCGGAGAGTGGATGGGTAATGAAAGAGATAAGAAGCACTGCCACACCTGGTTTTAACAGCTGGGCCATTATCAGAAGGCATCCCTTCCCCTGCCCCGTGGAGTTACAAGAGTGAAAGAAAAAACATCTCCCAACTGCTTTCAACAGATGAAATAGAATACACATTTTTGGTTCCATAACCAAAGACAATGATCAAGCACATTATTCCATTCAAAGGGTAGTGTGAGTTCCGGTCCTTGGCTTTCTCTTCTTTGGTAAACCAATGTGGAAAAAAAAGAGTAATTGCTCACTTTATGCCAGAGTAAGAGATGAATGTTTATGAGGGAAAAATGAAGCAGTGAAGACTCGGAGTATAAGTTTCTGGAGTGGCATGGGGAGTTTCTTGAGGAAATAGCAGCGACATTATGCTGGTGTCTTGAAATAGGTAGGCATCTTAAAATACTCTGCAGTTTTAAGTGTAAGGAATAATAATCATTAACAATCCTTGGGAAAAAATGCAGTGGCAAAATGTAGTTAGGGTATGCTTGAGTTCAGTAACGCTCTACTACGCAGTAGAATGGCACTGGGAAGTGATGTTCAGTAAATTCTTGCTTTTAAAGACCCAGGTGGAATTTACTTAAACTGCTGGTATTTACTTTCCTGCTTGGGGAAAGTTAATTAACCTTCACTTGTGAACCTCTGGATATGGAAAGAAATACATATCAGTATAGCCTTAAACTAGTCCCTGCACTGCTGTTTCCCTGATAAGAGATATACATAGTTGAGACTGTGAATACTGGATTATTTGAAAGAATGTTACTAAAACTTAATTCTATTTGTTTTCTTCTCCATGCTTATAGTTACCGCTGCAAATCTAAAAGCTGGTCATGGTTCAATACTACTGCTGATATGTAGCTGTCTTTCAAATATTAGGATGTTAATGATGCAGTTGTTACAGAGAAACAGTAGAATATTTGCAATGTCTGTGTGCATACCTGTAGCAGGTATTCCCTTTCAATTTGTACTCTGTGGTAACAGTAAAGCTAGAACTAGGGTTAGTCACTGAAGATACATGTGTTTTACTGCACTAGAACAAACCCTTGGGGAATCTCCTCTGCTTTTGTAGTTACTTCTCTTAGATGGTGAGGCGTACCTGAACAGGCCTGTCTGATGCTGCTTGTAAACTAGGATGTTTTCTGAACTTATGTCATCTACAGTGAGATACACACCTTTTACTATTCTGGTATTGACATCCTCTGCTTCCTCTGGATGCAGGAAAGTCAAGTTGTTTTCTGTTGTGTATGTAAAAGGTAGATTCATTTGAGATTACCTTTGCTTTCTACTAGCCACCTATCATTGTTTTATGATCTTCCTTGTTTTCTTCTTCTTTACTATGAATTGGATTTCTGTCTGCTCTCCCTTGTGTGCAAGTTCTTGCATATGTGATGAAATTAAGTAGAAGCTGTGAGGTGAGGAGAGGAAGAAAAACTGGATGAATATGAAGAGAAATAGGAAGGGCAATTAAAGGAATTGGTGGCCAGGAAAAGTAAGTAGAGGTTGTACTTGATGACTTGTAGCTCTAATTAAGCCATATATGTTTATGCATTGTATTGCAAATGAACCTTGTACTTCTCTTATGTGGTGGTATTAACGCAGTCTTTCTTTGGCTCGTTCTTCTGCACTTGGTTGTTTACCTCTCACCTCCCAAAGATCATTAATGTGCTGGTGAGCTGTGTCAGTCTTTCTGGTTGTTGCCTATTGATAAAATTATACAGGATTTTGATCTTCCTTCTGTAGTCATGAGGCCATACATTTCTTCCTATTATGTGTTTTATTTATGTTTCTCAACATGTCCTGCTTCTTGTGCAGGATCACAAGGCCACCTTGTGCCAGGTGGAGAATCTCCCAAATGACCCTTCTCTTGACTCGGTCTAGAGTTAGGTGTCAGGTTAGTCTGTGATGCCAGAACTGGGGGATATTGCTGTGAGGTTCAGCTGAGGGTCTGTCAGGTGTCAGTCTCACCTGGATCAAGTAATGGCTGCTGCTTTGTTCAGGGAGACCTTGAGGAATTTGGTTTTTACCTTCTTAGGTGTCACTTGAGTGTCTGGCTTTGAGTCAGTTTGGTGTGCTTGCCTGTCAACCCGGCTTGAGCTTCTCTGGTCTTTGATTCTCCTGTAACCTGAAAGGGGTAAATATTACCCCTATAGGGAGCAGCTAGGCTGAGCTGGGCACATGATGTTCCCTTGGCACAGTGGGGTGGAGGGGGGGGGGGGAGCCCTGTGTTTCTGCCATGGAGAGAGCCTTGTTGGAGGTGACTGGTCTTGCACCCCAAATAGTGCCAGTGGCTGATGCTTGAGAAAGCATCAGAGATCTTTGTGCTGAACCAACTTGATGAGTAATTTGAAAAAGTCAGAAGCTTCACGTAAAGTATATGTTCAACTTTGTTGCAAACATAAATGTTGAGTGGCTTGGTGAAACCTCATCTGTGAGTTTCATTAGAAAGTTGTTTTGAGTGACATAGCTAAAGTGTCCTTTTAAGTCTAGGTTTGAGTTTCTTGCCCTGTAGTGAGGACAGAGCTGGCTCGCAAGGCCACAGTTATTCTGAACCCTTTGATATTACTGTGTGCAGTTTCCAACTGTCTGAGTTGGGTGTCATGATTTCTCTCTATAACATGAACTTGTGAAAATGTTCCTTCAGCCTTTAGTTCTGAATTGTTTTTTGCTTTTTAAGGCTGATAGCAGCATAAGTTACAGAAGTCAAATGGGGCCGATGATAGGTTTAGCCAGCATAGTCTGTACTTCAGTGTACTCTCAGATGTCAGCTGACTTTAGAGCTGTGATTGTTAATGAACTTGAAAGCTTTGCTCAGAAATTCATGATTTTGGGGATATTGTTGCTTTCAAAACTCTCTCTGGAGTTTTGAGATCCCCTCAAAGGGAACAGGAAAACATAGCTTGTTTTCTGAAGGGACTAATTCTCACTGTCAGGCCTTCACTAAGCCTTGAAAACGTTTTCATCAATTTGAGGCAACAGTGATGATGGGGAATGTTTCTGAAAGTGTGTTTGCTGACTCCTTATGCTTTTCTTCTCCCTTTGTCTTCTGCTTAACTTGCACATGAGATCTTACTAGTCTTCTGAGGGAGAGGAAGGAAGGCTTTGGGTCTTACCTGTCCTGGTTTTGGCAGCAGCTGCTTCATTGGTCACCATAGGTGCATTCATTGAGGTCAAGACATGGCAATGGAAAGGAAGGCTTTTAGTTTTGCTTGATTATTACGTAGTTTGTTTTTCTATGTGTAGAGGTTCTTTTCATTGCTCTCTAATGAATTGCTGCTGTGTGATTATGGTTATTGCTTATGTGTGGAGGAGGGGGGCTGTCCTCAAGTGAATTCACTTGCACATATCGGATGTCTAAGGAGGCAGGTTCGTAAATGAATTTTGTATTCCTTTTCCTGTAGCTTGTGTTTGATCCTACCTTATTTTGTAAATGCAAACTGGAGGCTATTATAATGGATTGGAGGTTGTTACAGCCTGAAAAAGGGAAGTGTGACTAATTGCAGGTAATCTCAGGGCATGTTGGTTGGTTCTAGTGTCGTTGGACACGAGAGACTCCAAATATTTCAGAAGGCAAATAGCAGAAGAAGGCTTTATTGTCTAATTCTTAATACCTTTGATAAGGTGTTCTGATACAGGCTTAACATGATTGGTAAAAAGGAACTACACCTCTCTAATCCCATTGGTGGAACTAGAGAAGCACAAACACACAGCTGTACAGATTTGTTTTGAGAAAAGAAGAGTTACTTAGAACAATTGCCTTTGAGAGAAAGGCTCCTCTGAGAAATCTTCCCTTGGGAAGAAATCCGCAGCCACTAGCAGGCTAAAATCTTTCTCTGGCTCAGAAATCAGGCCCACATTCTAGTGCATGTTGAAGAAGCTTGGTGAGTAGAAAAAAGGTGTTTCTGCTAGGGGAGGATGCTTTGAGAATAAATGTAGAAATCATTAGAAACAACTTACTGTAGGAGTTGTGTCCTCCTTTGAATGCAGGAAAATGCTTTGAACCAAAGAGCATCAAGGAGACTGGACAATGTCTAGGCAAATGCTAATGTGAGTTGAAACAACACAGCTCTTTAAAGTATTTTTGTGCCTTTGTTTTTGAGTTATGGCTCCTTGAGGATCCTGCCTGAGTATATGGTGAGAACTTGGTAATATTAACAAAAATCTCCAGTTTTTCTCATCCTCTAAGTCTAGTTCTTTTTGGTCCTAGAAGGCCAAATTTCCCATGGAAAATAAATGGGATTGCAAGGAATGGAAAAAATGTTAGAGGACGAACAACTTTATTGGCAAGATTGCTCCTTGTTCTTTAGGTTCTGGGCATTCCAAGACAACAAATGGTATATTCTGGTGTCCTAGAACTGCTGAATATGCATCTGGCTTGTATGAAACATGAATCTGTTTCCCCTGTGGGTGAATGGTTCAGTAGATTTGTTTTGTTTGCAGACTTTCTATGTATCGTCTCCTTTGACCACTAGTACTGCAAATGAATTGGTGTGACAGTGAGGTGTTACCTATGACTATGGTGTATTCTTAAACTGAAAATATTTGTATACTGATAATATATACATGCATTGTTATGTCTGTCAGGAGAGGAGCTGTGGGAATGCTAGCAGTTGGGTAGGATGTTTTGGGATGAACTTTGCTCATATTAATGAAAATGGTATTAGTTTCCATTTGGAGTCTGCACAAGTGCAGGGAGGAGAACTCAAGTCTGGAAGAATTATGTAGTCCTTGGTAAGAATTTGTGATTCAGAAAGGTGAAATGAGAAATCTGTTGAACCAAATATTTTATAAAAAAGTAACCAGGCCACTTCCATCCAGACAGATCTCAAAGATTGCTAAACTGGCTTTGTTGTGTTTACAGGAGCTATCTAGGTGAGGAGTAGCTGTTGTGTGATGGGTAAATCTATGAACATGAAGGAGCAGGGGAAGCATGTGGATCAGTATTTCATTGCAGTTGGCTGGTGGCTGTGATCACTCTTGCTTCTCTGAAGTACAAATTTGCCTTTTGCATTGTGAACTGAAACTATCTGACTTGAACACCTTACCATTTTAATTTCTAGATGGGAATGATGAGCAATCCCAGCCCTTATGGCCAGCCCTATAGTCAAAATACTGGGCAGCAGATTGGAGCCAGTGGACTTGGCCCTCAGATGCAAAATAAAGCCGGACTGCAGAATAGCTTACCACAGTTTCCAATGGACAAGAAGCCAGTTCCTGGGTCAGGAATGCCTAACATGGTAAGTAGAATGAAATGTTTATTCAGAAAATGTTGTAGTAAAGACAAGTAATACGCTCTGGTCTTTCCACATTGTAACTATTTTTCCAGCTGTCATACCCAGTGTGAATATGTGCTTGGAATCCTCACTGGAGGCACTTGTTTCAACCCCTAAGACTGATATGAGGGAGAGGGCTGCATAGTGTGAGAACTGCTGTGTTGATAAACTGCATCTCCACTCAAACCCTGTTATTGCCTTCAAATCCTGTTAACAGGGAAAATGAAATGGAGCTCCTTAACTGAAATGAGCTTTGCAACCTGTTTCGACACCTCTGCTCTCCTGTCCCTATCTTTCTTTTGCTGTTGCTGCATTGGGCCCCTGCTCCTCAGAGTATCTCTGGAGAATTTTTCCTGCTTGTACTCACTGATGCTTTTGGGAAGGAGAAGGGTCCCTTCTCACATATGCATTACCTATGATAGGGCTTAGAAACCCCAGCTGTATGTTCGTTGTTAAGGATTACATGAATACGCACAACAGTCCTGATGCTGGAGGTGATTCTCTGGCTGGCAACTGTAGTAGTCTTGGTACGTTTCCCTTTTACCTCCTCTCTTATCGCAGCGTGACATAAGGAAAGGGGAAGTAAGAATGGTGGGAAAAGTGCATGACCCAAGCCTGTAAATGCCAGTGCCTCACCACATGCCTTAACATTTGATTCCCTGGCTTGAGCTTAACACTGATGCCTCATGTTCAAAGCTTAAATTGTTTAGGGGTTTGACATAAAACCATATATATATATATATATATATATATATAAAATTTAGGAAACAAATTTGTATTTCTGAATATAACTTGTTTGTCCCTGCTTCAAATTTCATTTGCACACACCCCCTGGGAGGGTCCATTTATCTTACTAACCGTTGCTGAAAAACCATTTCCAGTTACCTTTAGTACCTTGAAATAAAAAGAGCTCTGTTCTGTAAGTTTTATTTAATGTTTTTTTAAGTTGAGCATGAAACATTGGAAGACAAGCAAACCAGTTGGTTGTTTGAATCAATAAAAACAACCAAAACTTGTTCAGCAGCCCAGCGATCAAGTTTGTGTTCAGTGCAGAGCAAATAACACTTTTGAACTGGTACCCAGCTGAATGTAAAGTTCAGCATTTAAAGTTGTTGTTGTTTCAGTTGTCATTTAGAATGCTATGCTGCAAACAAGACAGTTACAGTGATATTGGAACATGCATAGACCCTGAGGGCCTTACTAATTGGTGAAGTTGCCTTGTAAAATATAAGGTTAATACTAGCAGTCAGGAGCTACAGGAGATCTGAGGTTTAGAAATACAGGTAGCTGGGATCTAAAGATCTGGAGATCTCCAGGAACATCCTGTAGAACCTGTCAATTAGAGTCAATTAAAAACTGAAGTCTGTTGAACTGAAGTGATATAGTCAGCATAGACTACCTGAGCCTATCTTATTTGAGTATTTCTCAAATGTCACCTGAAAGGAATACAAAGAGTTCTGAACAAATAAACAGAAGCAGAGAAGACAAACTAAATGTTGCCATACTTGACATTAGTTCTGTGATGTTTATTATCCTGAAACTGTGTTTCATCTCTATCAGAGACTAGGAGATGCTTGTTTTGAATGCCTATTGTGCAAGTTTGCTGATGGAATAAGGTTAAAAACTCCCAGAACTTCCCTTTTATTGTCCTTTTCTAGGAGCAGTCAACTTGAGACAACTTATACTGAGAGGGAAAACCCAATTCATTCCAAAATCTGCTATCTTCCATTAATGCAAGAATTGCAACTTTCTAGCCTCCAAAATGAGATTTGAGACATAAATGCTGTCAATATTTTCTGGTTGGTCTAGCACTGCAAATTGACCTGTTAGCATGTGCAAAGGTCTGCTGACCATTGATAAGGCAAGAGTTAGGCCTAATAGAGTTATCTGGGGAGGAAATTATGGCTGGTAAGAGAATTGCCAGGACTGTTGCTAAGGGGCATTTTTAATGAGTCCTCCAGAACTACACATAGGTGGGCTGTTTCCTTAATCCTTGAGAGAATGTAGTAGTAGTAGTTGTTTCTCTTATTGGACTTTTTCTTGTGTTGTTGTTTACTTGCTAAATGAATTATTTTTAAAAATAATTTATTTCCAGGAATTTCTTTTTCATTTTCTTCAGGGCCAGCAGCAGGCTCCCCAGGTGCAGCAAGCTGGGATGGGGCCAGCAGCTTCTCAAGGAATGGGGTCTGGAGCACCGACAGCAGATCCAGAAAAGCGCAAACTCATTCAGCAGCAACTCGTTCTCCTCTTACATGCTCACAAGTGTCAGCGTCGAGAACAGGCCAACGGGGAGGTGCGACAGTGCAACCTCCCGCATTGCCGAACCATGAAGAATGTCTTGAACCACATGACACACTGTCAGGCTGGCAAATCTTGCCAAGGTAAGTGGAGGAGTGGTTATGTAGATGAGGTCAACGTTTGAGAGAGAAGAGCTCCTAGAAAGAGATGGACTAGTGGGTGACTTGGGAAATAAGTTAAAGAAATTCTGTCTTATTTCCTTAAGACAGGGAATTGTAAGCAACTTCTGAGCCTCTGAAGGTTAGGCAGGTAAGAAGGGACAAGACACAACAAAGAGATGAATAAAAATCTTTTGCCTAACTTTGTAAGTCACTGTAAAATCTTTTGGATTCTGCCTTTTTTAAAGGTAGACACAAACCAGGAATCTGCAAATAGGAGTCTACCTGTCTTTCTTAAACCGAAGACATTAATCTCAAGCAATACCAAGCCATGAATTTGACTGCTACTGGCACTTGCAACTTCTCTGTCCTACTAAAGTGAGATCTCCCTTTTTGATAGCCTTGGCTTATCAGGATTGTGTCAGTTGTTGACATCTCAGTTGCTTGGCACAGTCTCCCTAATACCTGAGCTAGATGGAGTTATCCTTCAAGGCACAGAGACATAGACTTGGGGTGTCACATGGGATTTTCAAGTAGGCTTTGGTACTGTTGGTGAGCCAATAGTACTAGAAGAAATCTGGCTACATTTTCAGGGCTAATTAGTGCTGAACTATTTCAAATTATATTTAATTTACTTTGTGTTAGTATAGATGTGTGCTCTGAGAGAAAATGCCACTCTTTACTCAGTTTTTTATGATCATGTGGAGATACTGGCAGCAGTTTGTAAATACTTTTCATTACTTCTCTTTCTCAGTGGCACATTGCGCATCTTCCCGACAAATCATCTCACACTGGAAGAATTGTACAAGACATGATTGTCCTGTATGTTTGCCTCTCAAAAATGCTGGGGACAAAAGAAATCAGCAGTGTAAGTCTACTGGGGAATTCTGTGTTGAATAAACCATAAAAAGCATGTTGAGAGTTAAACTTTCTTACACCCGTATGGTAGTGGTGATGTTCTCAAAGCTGGGAATATGTTAATGTGATTATTTTCTTGTTTTAGTATCAGAGTATTTTTCTGGCTCTGATTGCTAGTGTTTATGAAAGCTTTGTAACTTTATTGTATTTTTCTATCAAGAGAGTGATAAGGATGAACAAATCGTAGCTCTCCCAACCAAATGATTGGCTTTTCATTATTGCTTCTTCCAGCTGGACCATTTCTGGAGACAGATGTGCGCATGCACGCACATCGTGTCATTTCAGCCCTGATACTTGGTTTGGTCTTCATTCTTTGTTTGCATCAGATGTCACTTGCCGTTTCTCTTTGTGTCCCCTTGGTCTCCCTGACAAAATGTTTGGCAAGATTTTTGTCATAGTGTTACCTGTATGTGTTTTTTTTCTCTCTACTTTAATGTTACCGTAGGCTCTTCTCATGACTAATGTGAGCTATTTTTTTATTTAAGAAAATTAAAAAAACCCAAAAAGAGCAGAAAAGGCATTGCAATGGCTGGTGGAAAGATGTATGTACACTTCTGCCTTTGGCCTCTGTGACATGGTGTGCCTCTGTTTACAGTTTAAAGCAAGCAGATGTGGCCTAAATTCTTAAGAGTGGGATTTCCTCTGTGCAGCCTAAAGGGAAAACGGAATGTTGGATTGGCTGGTTGGGTCAAAACTTGTCTCCATTTCGTGACAGGTTTTTCAGATATGCTCCCTGTATACTTCCAGGAGATGTGTGAGTTCTGAGCAGCCAGTGCCCTCTGTCCCTGTATTGGTGGGCATCTCTGACTGCCTTCTGCTCTCCTCACTAACTCCGTGTGTCTCTTCCAGCACTGCTGGGCGGAGCAGCAGTAGGACTTGCCAATACCGGCTCTGTGGGTGTGGGGCAGCAGACAACGCCCAGCATCAACACTACCAGTCAGATAGACCCCAGCTCCATTGAGAGAGCCTATGCAGCCCTCGGACTGACCTATCAAGGGAACCAGATGCAGACACAGCCTCAGGCTCAAGTGAAGAATCAGCAACAGGGACAGTCACCCCAGGGTCTGCGTCCTATGAATCCTATGAGTAAGTTTATCTGTTAGCATTAAAATGCAAACTACAGGCAACTTCCCCATGCTACATCTAATGCAAATTTTCTCAATCTAATAGACTAATACTGCTACTTGATTTGCAAAAGGTAGAGCTTTGAGATATTTTAGGCTTGAAATAGCAAGTTACTCAGTGGAACTGGAAAATTATGAGGGCTCAGGTGCCTTCTCCTGGAAAACAAGTTTTCTGGAAAAACTGGTTTCTTAGGAGAAATGATAATTTTCCAAGGGAACTTTTTTTTTTTTTTTAATAGCTTTATATGCAAGATTTATGCTATTGGGGAGTTTTTAATTGGATATGCAGGAATTGGAATGCCAGCATACAGGTTTACTTTCCTGTCACTCAGAGTGCAGCAATTTACATTTGTATCTCAGATATGTAATGTTTTGTTTAAAAAATGAAAAATAGTAAATAATTGACATCCTCCTAATCCTGTCATGTGATCTAACGTACCTCTGAATTGTCTAGGTGGCTTAAGGCAACTTCATAGGACTAGATACTAAATCCAAAGTGCAATTAATTGGAACCTGGCTATCAATGGTTCCAATGAAGTCAAATGAAGTCATCTTTAACCACCAAGTCTAAGTTTAATAGTTTGAGATTATATCACAGACTTTTTCACACTCTTAGCTGTTTGCTTGAGTTGCATGAGTAGATGTGCCTTTTTTAGTGGAAAAGAGGAAAGAAAACTTGTAGTGATTTATCACAGGCTTGTATGGGATTGCAGTGATCGTGCCTTATGCGTCTTATGACGAACTTGTGTGCAGAATGAGAGATTGGTGCCGAAACACACAAACTGCAGCCTACACACAACTGCTGCTTTGCTCTGCAAAGGGAATGCTGCTCCTGAGTTGCTCAGGAAAAGGCTGGTGGGTAGAGTAGACTTGTTAATGAGATGACTGGCCCTTACAGATTGCATGTGACTTGCTAAACTTTACCTTCCAGTGTGTAAGAACAGAGGAAAGGGCAAGGGTCCTGAGAGCTTAGTCTTAAAACAATTAGATTAAAATTATACTACTTTCTCTTGTGCCTTAGAGTCTTTTCTGAAACAAAATTATTCCCTTTTTTTTAATGTATGTAATTACTTATAGACAGTGTTTTGCCTGTGCATTCCTTGCAGAGCAGTGGGCATTCTTTCTACAATTGCTAAGAATATACAATGAAATGGGATTGAAAAAACTCTTGGTGTGTGAAGAACTGCAGCTTAATGTAGAAAGGACAAGCATGGAGAGTGTAGACTTTTGAATGTTGCTTCTGTATTAGGAGTGGGTAGTTAAGGAGGAAATTACAACAAGTGAGATAGGAATTACTAGGTCATGGCCTACAGGACAACAGGAGTTTAGGAGAAACAGCAGGATTTCATGGGGACTGCTATATGAAAAGATGCAGTCCTAAGTAGATCAAATGAATGGTGGGTTTTGACAGTTGAAAAAGGGAGAGTTAAGGTAAAGGCTGACTGTCTTGCACACCAGTGTGCTTTCAGATTTATGAATAATCTGTTAAATACTTGGTTGTGATATTAGACTTGATAGACTTAATTTCAGTGGGTTTCTCCTGTATGCAGTGTGTAATTTTGTTTCAAATACAGCTTCTGTAGGATTCAAACGTCCTAAATATATGTGAAGCTTGGTCATGGCTTTCATGCTACTTACAACTTCACAAACTGATACATTTGGAAGCTCCAGGCAGAAATATGCTGCATTTTTCTTTACTAATTGAGAGGTAACTGTAGTGTGTGAAGAAAATAGGCAGTTTTTATGGTGGTTAAGATCTGGTATGATTCAGAAAATCAGATTTTGTTATGCAACAAAATTAGGGGTGTTTCCTGCAAAGGATTGCCAGATTTTTCTTCTTACAAGCATTGGAGTTAGTTGTAGGATCATTAAGTATGGAGTGGGTGAAAAGGTACCTTGTCTGATATAGGTGGTAGCTGATGTTTTAAGTGTTTGAAGCCTTTGTGAATATGTAGCAGAAATGCTTGGAATCTTTCATTAGAGAGTCACAGGAAAGGACATGAAACATACTATTTGCAGCAAATTGAAATCACTTGCTTGTTCATAAGTTTAGGAAGATGTGCAGAGGGATAATGGGGTTGATGCTTCACTTGGAGGTCACCAGTGTTGTGCCTCGGCCTTTTTCTAAGTTTGTAAAAGAGGGTGAAGAGAACAATGGGTAGTTAAATTCCCTTCACAGAAGTCCAAGTGCTTGAAAGTCTAAACCCTTGCTATTTCCTCATGGTTACTGATTTTGTGTGGTAAATGGGCTCTTCATTTTTTCCGTATTCTTCTGTTTTCCAGGTGCAAATCCAATGGGAGTGAATGGAGGAGTTGGGGTTCAACCCCCTAATCTGCTGCCTGACTCAATGTTACATTCCACCATGAATTCTCAAAAGTAAGTTGAATCCTTTGTACCCTAGTGATTTTGTTTTCATCTCTGGCACTTTTTGCACAAACAGTGGAGTCAATGTCATTGATGGCTATCTATCCCTTTGGATTTTGTTGCAGTTTTCCAAGTCCTTGGATAGAACAGCATGTACTCTTCATGGCATTGTTTGGGGTGTGTGCAGCTATTTCTGCAGTTTGTCCATTAATTAGAGAATGGCTGAACTAGCACATTGTTCTAACATTATTCTAAAAGAGGCTATGACTGTAAGATGATTAAATTGGGGCTAGACTTTTGTACTCAATTCTTGCTCTGTTTTTGAAGCCCCATGATGAGTGAAAGCACCAATGTTGCCAGTTTGGGAGCCATGCCAACTGCTCAACCATCCAATACCGGAATTCGAAAGCAGTGGCATGAAGACATTACTCAGGATCTCCGAAACCACCTTGTTCATAAATTGTGAGTAGCTAATATCAAAACAATCTCCTGTTAGGTGAGCTGCTGCCCCAGAGGTGTATTGGAGGCATAGGTGTTGCAGAAGGAAGCCTGACTTACAAAACTAGAGGGCTAAGGAGTGAATTTTGTCAGGGTGCATGAGAAGGGGAAGCAGAAGCCTGAAAGATGGAGCTGCATCTGCTGGTTTGGGGCTGTCATTTTAGAAGTTTCCCACTCCATGCTCAAGCCATCTACAAGGGCTCAAGCCATCTACCACATCTACTGCCTCTGGAAGAAGTAGCAGCAGCTGTAATCTGTCATTGGATTTACTTGCTACTTTGTGTTCAAACCACTGGGGTTAATGCTGGTCTTGAAGCATTCTAATCACTTGCATGCCTTTATTTAATTTTTTTTTCTGCCCATTCAGAGTCCAAGCCATATTTCCTACTCCTGACCCTGCAGCACTGAAGGATCGACGTATGGAGAATCTGGTGGCATATGCTCGGAAAGTGGAAGGGGATATGTATGAATCAGCAAACAGTAGGGTGAGATGCCATCCCCTGTTGTCTTGTTCTGTGTATTTCTACCTTGATCCTGTAGTGATTGGGGAGGAAGAGGAATGAAAGTAAGGATGGGACTCTCAAGCTGAGAAAACAAGTGTTTAGGGGCTGCTGGAGGTGGTTTAGGAACCAGCCAGTTGAAGGCTGCTGCCTGGGTGTGCCAGGAGTTGAGATGTGCTATGCCTGAGACTTACACAGTCCCCTATAAATACAGTGTTGAAGCTCTTCACTGTGATTGTCCCAGAGAAGGTTTGGACACAAGAAAAGAAATATCTGGTGTTGGTCTAATAGTTGGGAGCAGTACCCTTAGCAGTGCCTCTTTTTCTCCTTCCTATCTGTCTGACAGCCCCTGCAAAGGGGAAGACCACCTCCTACCGCAGGCCAAAATGTGTGCCTGTAAGGCCACTTTGCAAGTTTGAATCACTGGGACCAGTTGACTTTTCTTAATGTGTGTCTCATCTCCTTTCTTGGCTGTTATCTCTTCTCAACAGGCAGAGTACTATCACTTGCTGGCAGAGAAGATCTACAAGATTCAGAAGGAGTTGGAAGAGAAACGAAGAACCAGGCTGCAGAAGCAAAATATGATCCCAAATGCTCCGGGCATGCCACAAGCTCCCATGAATCAAGGGCCCAATATGGGACAGCCACAGCCAGGAATGTCTGCTAGTAAGAACCTTTGGGTTACTGATTACCTGGTGCAGGAAATCCTTTACTGTTATTTTAGTAGGCTGGTGACCATTCAGCTGTTCATGGGTACCTGACTTTTTAGTGAGCTACTGTTCATAATGGTACCTTGATAACATGGTTCAAATTTGTCCCCAGTTTCTGAAAGCCGACTCTAAATCAGAGGATATTTCTATCACTGGGATGTATTTTATTTCCAAAGAAGTTCTTGAGTTTGCCTCACACTATGAGGACTCTTTAATAATATTTAGTTACTGTATATATTTACATTCTTTATACATGAGTTTTAATGTGTGATTCTCACTAAAATGTTTGGTGGATAAATCCTGGTGGTCTTCTGAATAACACTCTTATTTCAATATCTTTTTGCAGATGGTCCTCTTCCTGACCCAACCCTAATACGTGCCAATGTGCCAAACCAGATGATGAGTCGCATGCAGGCACCGCCAGGTAAATATTTGAGGAAAATTTGCTACTGTGATTTTTAAAGGAATCTTGGATTTGGACAGCTCTGACTGAAGCATCAGAGACCTTGTATCATGTGCAGTTTTTACATTTGATTAAGAAAGTAGCTATCTATATTGCATAATTCTTACATAACTATATAATAAATATAATAACACTATCTCTAGAAGCATTTAATCTTTTGATTTTGAGCTGTGCATTAGCTGCTTGCTTTGTTAAATTAAGAGCTTGATGCTCTTGAAATTTCTGATCATAGGATAGGTGTGTATAGGATGGTGGAATCAGTCAAACATGGTGAGCCCAGCCTGCTCAGGTGAGGTCATGCTGGTGGCAGAGGGAATGTGGTGAGAATTATTGCCCAGAAAAAAGGGGCAGAACCTTTGTTACACATTCAAGATGTGTTATAGCCAACATACAAAGTACTTGAAGTTAAGGTACAGTGTGATATTTAATAAGTGTATTTCTAATATGGCATTAAGATAATGCATCTTTCTGTGGAGAGTTGATTTTCAGCAGCAGGTGTGGCAATCAGTATTTGTCATGTGTTACAGTAGTTCTCAAACTTAATGGGAATGTATAATAACAGTGGAAACAGATTTCTTGAGGGGGGAAAAGCTGGTCTGTATTCTGAAAGAGTAGGTAGCTTGAACACTATATTTAAAATTATTCCACATAAATAGTTAATAGAAGGGAGTATTTGATTGAAAGCTGGTTGCTAGAAGGTAAAATGAGAAAGAAGCAGCATTTCTTCTTCAAATGTTGAATGGTGCCTAAAGGAGATTTCAGACCTTTGTTTACACGTGGTTTTTGTCACAAACTCACAGGAATGAATCAGTTTGGCCAGATGAACATGCAGCTCTCCCCAATGGGACCCCGACAAACCCCTCCTCTTCAGCACCCTGGACAGCTAAGTCAGGCCGGGGCCATGAACCAGGTCAGTGTGCCTTCCCTCCAGGGTTGAATTCACAGTTTGCTTCTCTTGTCTGTGGTTTCCTTAAAATCACTAAATAAATTTGAATAAATAAATTCTTCTAAATAATATAAATTTGAAAATAAATCAAGCATTACTTTTTCATTCTCTTGGCCCTTTGGTTTCTGTCTTTTGCTTCTCCTCTAAGATCTGCCTGATATATAGATCTTAAGATCTTTGTGATGAGAATTGCCTAAAAATTATGTTGAAGTGGCTTTTTGTTGCATTCTTAAAACAAGGAACCAAAATAAATCTTAAGTCACAGCTTCAATCTGAAATCAATATTCTTTTACTTAGCTTTTAAGAGATATTATAAATTTTGTCTTTTGAGAGGAGCTATAAGCAGGCTTTTCACATTGTATCCTGCAGATAAGTGGCAAGCATCAATTTCTACAAGATACATGTTTTTTGGGTTTTGTTTGGTTTTGTAAAATGTTATGAAGGTGTATGCACCTTGTGTGAAATGAATTACTTTCTTTTCCACCAGATGGGATTTCCTTCACGTATGCAGCAACCAGGAGTTGGCCAGCCTTCTGGTCAGAATCAATTTCTACAACAGACTCAGTTCTCTGCTTCTTCCCCGGGAATGAACACAGCAAGCATGGCTATGACTCAGCCTGGCAATCAGACACCAGTATCTCAAGTAAGTTTCTGATTTCTTGAAGTGGTGTCAGTGACCTTTGTCATATACTGGATATGATTGTTCAGTTTGTAGCAATGGAGAACAACTTGTCTCCTTGAGAGACTTTTGGAATTATAATCAACCATTTATTGAGACTTTTCAGTTTCCTGGTGTAGCACTGGGAATGGCAAGTGTGAAATACTGTTGACTTGTTCTCAGGCTTAGATTTAAATGTTAGAGTAAAATTGTTTTAGGTTTGTTTTTATGGAGCAAAGAAGGAATTGTGACTCAGCATGTGGTAGTTAAGATTTCTCTTGCTGAACAGTGAAGCAGCCTGAGAAATTAGGTGGCAGAATAAGTCATAGAAAGGCATGTCTATCCAGGCCTATGTGTTGCTGGCTTTGGGGGATTAGGAGGGTTATCGCTACTGAGGATCTGTACTTACAGTCTAGCAGTTTCCTTTCTGTCCTCTCCCTCTCCCTTTTCAGCAAGAACCTTTCAGGCCAGGAAGAAGTAGGGAACGTCAGTTTGCTTCTCATTGATGCTTCTTCCTAGTTTGCAGGCAAGATTGTGGAGTTACAGTTTTTTATCTTGACCAATACAATTTTTTTTTTGTAATTTTATAATGGTAAAGTTACAGCTGTACTTATTTGTGATGATAAATTCAGTTTCTAATCTTGGGGGTGGAGGCATGGGCACACTGAGTGTATTTGAATACAGTTTTTCACAGTGGTGCATTGTCCCATACCCAGGATGTACAAATCTGCAGTTTTACAAAGAAATCTTTTGTGAACTGGGGGTGTTGGTGTGCTGTTCTTTAAGTATATGAACAAGTATAAGTTATCCTATTGAAACTTCTCTAAGAGAGATGAATAAATTGTAAAACAGCCTTATATTTGTGTAGAACAAAATAAATCAAGTAGACCATTTCTGCTTTTGAAAGAGTTTTTAAAAGTGAAGCAGATGATTTGTCACATTTTTTCAAGTATGCTGTGGGAAAGCAGTGATTTCTCTTGCTTTTCTATTTCAAGTCATTGCGAATGTGTACCTGTTTTCCCATAGGCACAAATGATCAGCGCTTCCTGTCCTGTGAACTCTCCTGCAATGGCTCCAGGTTCTCAAGGGAGCCATATTCACTGCCCACCTCTTCCACAGCCTCCCATGCACCAAAATTCTCCTTCTCCGGTACCTAGCCGAACCCCAACACCTCACCACACACCTCCAGGCTTGGGATCACAGCAACAGCAGGCATCAGCAGCTGCTGCCACCACTGCCCCCACACCTGCTCCTCAGGCAATGCCACCTGGACCACAGTCCCAAACTGTGCACCCCCCTCAAAGGCAGACTCCAACACCTCCGCAGCCACAGCTGCCTCCACAAGTCCAGCCTCCAGTTCCAGTTACCCCTTCTGCAGAGCAACAGCAGCAGCCCTTGTCACAGCAGAGCGCAACTGCATCTGTTCCCACACCAACAGCACCACTCCAGCCTCAGCACCCCACAACACCTGTAAGGAAATACTTTAAGTGTGCTTTCCCTGCAAATGTTTGTGTGTAAGGTTTAATTTTCAGTTGTGTGCTCCTGGCATGTTTAATATTAAAATAGGGGTTTTTTTTTATTTAAGGAGTAAACCTTTTCTGTCAAGACAAGTCTGTAGATCATCTGTTGTTTCCAGAGAGGAAGTATTTTACAGAATTCTTGTACATGTTTTGAAATTCACTATGAAATGTGGATGAGGTTTTTGGATACATATGCATAGTGCTTATACAAAAGGGGAAACAATGCCATTTCCTGTAGATAAGGCCGCCTATGTATGCCTCTAAATACATTTTTCCAGTAGTTGAGGTTGTGGGACACTATATTCTTCAGGGCAAGCCAATAGAAGGACTAGAGTGCTTTTAACTTGCTGGAAATGTAGAATAGGTAAAACACAGATTAGAAAAGAAAAGTAGGTTCATTAGAAGACTGTTTGTAATATCTTTTGTTCCCTCAGCTTTCACAGCCAGCTGTTAGCATTGATGGGCAGGTATCCAACCCTCCATCCACCAGCAGCACAGAAGTGAGCTCTCAGCAGACTGTTCCAGAACAGCTGCAGCCACCCTTGCAGGAAGTGAAAATGGAGATTAAAGCAGATGAAGGGGAACCAGAACAAACAGAGATGCAAATGGAGGAGAAATCTGAGGTGAGATTATTGACCAGATGTTGGGTAGAGTACCTTCATCTAGTACTGTTGGATGCTTTCTGTCATGCCTTCCAGAATTCAGTGAGAGCTGTAGGTGCTACTTGCTGCTGCTGCAGTTTTGATTGTTGTCTTTTGTCTTATTTCTAAAGAAGGGTCTGTGTTTTCTGGTGAAATTGTCAGAAGTCAGTGGTCACAGGAAGGACCGTTATAATGTAGTTGCTATGAAGCTTTGCCTTGGTAAATGCCAGTGTGAGAATGCTCTCTGGTCAGTCCTACAGCTGTTAAAATAGCAGATACTAGGAAGAGGGGAAATGGCTTCAGGTTGTGCCAGGGGAGGTTTAGATTGGATATTAGGAAAAGTTTCTTCACTGAAAGGGTTATCAAGCATTGGAACAAGGCTGCCCAGGGAAGTGGCTGAGTCACAATTCATAGAGGTATTTACATGATGTGTAGATTCTGCATTTTAGGATGTGGCATAGTAGTGGACTGGGCAGTGCCGCATTAACACTGGACTTAATCTTAAAGGCGTTTTCCAACCTAAATGATCCTATATGTACATGATGGGCTGCTTTATTGGGCTTTGACAACTTGTCACTGAGGACAGCCAGGAGTGTGGCTGCCAGTTGCATCATCCTGGCAGCTCTGCTCTATGAGAGGCTGTTAGAACTGCCTGAAGAGGTACTCATACTCGCAGCTCAGAACTTGTTAGCAGCTCATCATTGCTACTACTGCAATGTTTAAAGTTGCATTCTAACGCATTTGCTCAAGTTTTAGGTGAGTTTTGACTACAAAGGAGATAAAAGCGTGGGTGGCCAGCATGGCAGATAAGTTTAAAGGACAGAAGTGTGGATGGGTGGCCTCCCAGGAGATTTAAGTGACAGGCTCCAAACTGCTTTCCAGGCTAAAGTAGAACCAGTTGTGGAGGAATGTAAACCCGAACCAATGGAGCAGGAGGAGAAGAAACCTGAAATCAAGACTGAAGTACCAGAGGGGGAAGAAAGACCTACTACTCCAGCAACTCAGTCTTCTCCAGCAACTGGGCAGTCTAAGAAAAAAAGTAAGCAGAAAGACTGCTTTTACTTTAATTCTCTGTATCTCTCTAGAGAAATCTCCGCAGGAGGAAAAAAAAAAAAATCACTGGACTTTCCTTTTTGGTACTTAGTGGATTATATGGTATTTATATGGATTGTTCTTTGTGGCTTTTGGACAAAAATATGTGGTAATACATGTGCTAATAATTGGCTTTTGGGCAAGTTCTTTAAGCCTTTAGAATTAGACACTAAGCCTTAGTAAAATTGTCAATACAATGGAGATTTAAAATACTCAGTTACAGATTCTCTAGACAATTTTTTTTCTTGGGGCCTCCAAGAGGGGATGTATCTGGAACTGAACCATCTCTACTCATCAATGTCATCTTACGATAGCTTTTTCTTCTGGTGATCATTTTAATATCCTCTTCGTGACTCAGTTTTGCAGAGGATAAACAAGCCATGCTAAGTACCTTAAACCCATTGTCTGTCTGTCTTTTTCCACAGACATCACATTTTCTAGCAGGTTTCTTCTTTCCAGCTGTTTCTGCTATCTTTCTAATGTTGAATGTTTTCCAAAGTTTTCAAGCCAGAAGAGTTGCGGCAGGCGCTTATGCCAACACTGGAGGCACTTTACCGTCAGGATCCAGAGTCTCTTCCATTTCGACAGCCTGTGGATCCCCAGCTACTAGGAATTCCTGTGAGTGTCTTAGCAAGATAATTTTCTGGTTTTAATTCAAAACTACTGTATTTTGACCTACTTGTTTGAGAACGACTTAGAGGCTTGAGAACAGTTAACAAGACAGTCTGTCTTGTTAACATCTTCATATTGTTATGTTTGGGAAAGTTTAACTTAGGAAGTGGAACATACAAGGTCTGACTTAGGAAAGTTTGTTTGGTTCTGTGTTCTTTTTACTAAATGCGTTGGAATAATTTACCAACAAAACCCCAGTGCTGTATGGCCTTTTAATGGTTGTTGTTTCATGTTGTGATGCTCTTATTGCTGAATTTCATAGGTGTTTCTCATCATGTATAAATCTTGTCTGAAGATGTGGGAAATTAGGCAGATCAAACCCACTTGAAAATATCCATTAATGATTGTTACCTGTTATAGGAAAGAAGAAACAATTTAAGTTAGAGGTTTGTTAAGGTTAAATTTTCTGCTTGCTTTAGAATTTTGTTTTGAAAAGACAATTATCATTCAAGGATCTGTACTTTTAAACTCTCTAAATTAATGTAGTGGCTTGAATGCCCACTAAAATTATTTACTCTTTTTCTGCTGCGAGATAGCATTAAGAGAAGAGCAAAGCAGACTCGAAACTTAAAGGGTGTAAAGAAAGCTTTATTAACAGATCTACAAGAAAGAAAAATTAGTAAGAATCAGAGTCAAACCTTCAAAAACCTCTCCTCCCCTCATATCTTTTCTTTCTCACTGACAACGTGCAGAGACAAAACTTGGAACCCAGGTCAGTTTACCACCTCTAAAATAAGTTTTCCACCAATTCTTTTAGAAAAATAAGTCTATTTTGACATGCTATGGAAACTTCTCCACAAGAAAAGAGGTCTTTTATGGCTTCAATTCTCACAAATAGCAGCTGCCCGGGAATCTGCATTTGTGAAGTCCCTCTCATATCACACAGCCTTCACACAGCTGCATTATGGGCCATGCAACTCATGGGGAGGGGTACCAGTTTAAGGATGAGTGGTTCAAAAGCAAAGGTTCTCTTCATCTCTCTCTGAGATAATTTTATCTCTGGGAGCAGAGGTAGTCTTCTCTTCCTGGGAGCAGATCTTCATCTCATATCTCTCTCTCTCTATTCAAGCTTCTCATAAGATCACAGCTACTTTAATATTTACCTAGTTCACCACAAATGCCTTTGCTCATATCTATAATTTGAAAACATCTTCATCTCCCCAATACAGGTTTTCCACGTCTTAAAGGGATATTCTAGTATATCACAGTCCATCACCATGGCTTTACAAAAGAATTTCAGTGTAAAACCAAGGCATCTTCTCATTCTCCTTCCATCTAAGATGTGATTCCTCCTTCACTGACCTTGATGTCTTCTTATTGTTTCTCTATATGTCTTCACTCTGTCCTTTTCCCTCACTCAGAGAGGATTCAATGTTTTGCAAGTTTCATCTGTGCAAGGAAAGAGTTAATATCTCATCAGGGGCCTGCAGAGGGTCATGATAGTTTTTTCTAGGCAGTGGCCGAAGGTGATAAATTCAGACTGTTCTGGGCCGTGCCAGGATCTCAGGTTCTCTAGCTGCATTCAGTTTCAGTTGCTGGGCCACTGCATGGCTGTAGGGCCACCCCTGGTCTCAGCCGCATGAACTTGTGCGGCTGGAGCCATTCCCTTGGCAAGGTGCTTTGGTAGTGGTGGCTGGGGCTTCCTGCCCTTCCTCTGCCCGGCAGGCACTGGGACTGGGGGTGGGGAACAGCGTAACAGCAGGATGTTAACAACTGCTGGGGGCCCTATCCGGCCTGCATGGGGCCTTCTCTCCTCCCTCCCCCTGCCTGGCAGCCGCCAGGGCTGTGGCAGGGCCTGGCCAGGCTGTGCCAGGCGCAGGGGCCACACAGCAAAGCGGGGCTGACCCCACCGGCACATGTTTACCTCTTTCAGCTGGAAGGAAAGAGAACTTCCTGGGATTTTTCCCGATTTTTAACGTGTATTCACAGAGGTGTATCCGGCTTTCTAGTGGCCTAGTAAGATGTCAATATTCAAATTTAGCCGCTGATTGGTTTAATCACAGCTTTTCTTAAAAAAATCGCTTCTGTGGGTGTCTTTCTTTCCTCACGAAATGTCATTCAGTGCAAAACCAGCACAATTGACCACACAAGTTTACAAATTATAAACAAATACATAGATATAGAAGTCCTTTCTATATGCTTCAGACAATGGTTTTTTTTCTGGAAAGAGTTTTTATTTGCTGTTGTTTGAGGGGTTTTTTAAGGCAGATGCTGCAAAATTTCAAGGCCTGCTGTATCACAAGCATTTATACACTTGCTAATATTTGTAACAAGCTTTCACTTGACTGTCATTCTGCAGACTTTTGTAGATATTGCATGGTAATTAACGGTGGATTGGAAAAAGGCGTTCTTTAGAGGAGACATAATAAGTTTTATCATAGAATAAAGTTATTTATTTTTCTTAGGTTTTCTGGGCTACTGAAAACAGTCACTTTATATTAATGTTCTTGCGTATGCCTTTGGATCACAATGGCTGCAAAAACATTGGCATTTTCTACTATTTTTAATACTTGTTTTGCTGATTAAAATTAGAGCAGTTTGATTTCATTAGTTGTGAATGAGCAACAGCACCCAAGAAATAAAGGAATAATGAAAACACTAGGAAATTATGTGGTATTACTTAAAAATTGCATTCTGTGTGTCACAAGCAGTTTGACAGTCAGGTCAGAGAGGAACCTGTTTTTCTTGATGAAAAGAGTTTATACGCTGAGAATACATGTGCTGTCATGTCACAACATAGTTCTCTAGGAGGGTTTTGATGTGCTGCGTTTTCTTGTAGGATTATTTTGACATAGTGAAGAACCCTATGGATCTCTCTACTATCAAGAGAAAACTGGACACAGGACAGTATCAAGAACCGTGGCAGTATGTAGATGACATCTGGCTCATGTTCAATAATGCCTGGTTGTATAACCGCAAAACATCCCGGGTATACAAGTACTGTTCCAAACTGGCAGAGGTATTTGAGCAAGAAATTGACCCAGTTATGCAGAGCCTTGGTTATTGCTGTGGAAGAAAGGTAAGAAAGTAAACATAGCTTCAATCTGTTGCTTTCTTCCTTGAATTGAAGGGGGAAAATATAGCAGTTGCAGTTATCAGTTATGGTGTGTCAAAAATTTCCGATTTACCAGGATTTAGCAATCTTGAGTAATCTGAACTTGAGCATTTTGTGGGTCTTCTAATTCTATCTAGTCCTTAAATAATCTACTTGTATGTAAGCCCTTGGGAAAAAGTCAGCAACAGAAGGCTTTTTTTGATTAGGACAAACTTTTACTATTGCAAATTATAAATAAGTGTGTTTTTATTACTTCAGAAGTTCTGTATTTCACTGTATATTGAAATTCTATTTCCTTGTTTTGATGTACTTTCTGTCTTTGGCGAAGAGTTAATTTGAGAATAACAGCCCACTTAATGTCTTTTGTGACTAGTACTTTGTACTCTTTGCTGTACAGAGAGATCTGTGCACAGAGTAAGGTGGAAGTGTTCACTGTCTGGGTCACACTTGCTTCCCAAGGAGAGCAAGTAAAACTGTGTATTAAGACAACCCATTCCTCTTTGCAGTTGGAGTTCTCGCCACAGACTTTGTGTTGCTATGGCAAACAGCTATGCACGATCCCTCGAGATGCCACTTACTACAGTTACCAGAACAGGTAAGAAAACTCAGTTGGTGCAGTTTTGTGCATGATGCAATCAATCTGTTATAGTCATGCATGTATTTACATAGACACCCTCTTTATATGTGTACACCTTTATGTTTTAAGATTAAAATTTTTGCTGGAAGTGCTCTTGAATAGTTTGTTGTGTGTTAATAATGATTTCTTTGAGCAAAAGTTCACTACAGCCTTTGCTCTTCCCTCCTTTGTTTGCAGAAATGTGATGTTTTACTACATTTTGATTCTGCAGTTAATTTGAATCTTCAGTTACCTACAAATCATATATACAAGTCTGTTGCCTTTGCTTTCTACTGTGCAGCAGTATTTTTCATGCAGAACACTGACTAGACTATGCAGAAAGTGTATTAATGCTCGTAATGCATATTATTTTTGGCAAGTCTGTTTTTCCCACAATGTTAATGCCGAAGAGGAAACTTACTTCTGTATTGCACATCTTAGCTGGAAGAGCTATGTATTCAGATCTTCAGCAGATTGATGCTTCCTTTTTCTCACAAAGTTTCCTGAAGGAAATTGTCTTTGGCAGTAGTTCTCAGTAAAATGCTGTCCCTTCTATAGGTTTTTGGAGTATCTTTTTTACTTGAGGTTTATTTAAGGATTTAAACTTACTTGACTTCTGAAAGGAGGTTTCTTGCTAGTCATCTGACAGCTGGCTAAGTGAGGCAGGAAGAAGCAGGCATACACATGCTTTTACATTCCCATATTCCTTTGCTTGTGACCAGAATTACACCTATTATTAGAGCAGAGAACTACTTAACTCCAAGATCCATCAATCTATTTAGTCCTTGCTCTCCACTTATTCCAAAACCTCAAACAAACAAACAAAAAAGCCCCAAAACAAACCAGAATGACAAAAACATGGAGGATTTTACCTGAAATCCAAAAGTTTCCAAGAATTATTTCCTTAAGCACCTAGTCAGATGAAAGCAATTGAAGATTATACAAGTTATATCTTAACCTTTTAAAGTTTATCCATAAAGGTTTATAGCAGCAAATGGTGGTTTTTAAGCTTCTCCTACTTAAGTCCTATAATACCCCACAATAGCTATATATTTTATATATATATATATATTAGATTAGTGTGGCTTTATAATGAGCTTGAGTATTTTTATTTTTAGCTGTCTTGTGCACTCAATTAGCTTGCCTTATAATGGAGAAGCCACAGCTTTAGAACACTTTTGAAGGCTAGGATAGAATCTTGAATCAATCTCTATTTTATTGAAGTACAAATGAAATCTTTCTTTGTAATGCTTGCTGTAGTGATGGCTGGCCTGTTCTGTGTGCAGCCTTGGCTATGGCAGAATCATATCCATGTAAAGCATTATATGTCTAGTTGATGTTAGTTAACATGGAGTTTGACGGTTCTATTAGTGTGTAAGAATTTTGAGGACAGATTTTATTGTTCCTAAAGTTTCTAGTATTTAGCTTTTCCTTTCAACTGGGAGAGAATTCTGTGGCTTTTCAGCATTTATACATTTAATATGGAAGACTGCCTCTCTTCCATTGATCTCTGACAGATAATCCTCCCAACAAAACTGTGCTGATGTACAAGTCATAGTAGCAGTTTTTCCTTCCTTCTGCTCTTTCCCTGTCTCATTTTAATTCTTTGTTGTACGTGGCATGGATTATTAAAATGAAGAGGGTATGGGTATGCTAAAATGGAATACTCTTGTTTAATTTGTTTTTATCATTTGCTGCTTGTGAACCCATTTGAGAGATTTAATGCTAATCTGTGCTTTGCCTTGGCTTTCTGCTTTGTGTTGTCTTGTCTTGCTTCTCTGTTTTTGTTTTTGTCCTGCAAACCCCCATTTCTTTGTTTGTGTGTGTATTATTTTTTTAATTTCTCCTTCATGCTTGTCATTGTCTGCACTTGGCTTTGATTGCGCAAAAAAAAATCCAAACCAAAAAACCAAATCAACCAAACACAATATGGGGCCCATTAATCTGCATCATTGAATATCCTTGTCGCCGTTGATGACCTGCTCTCTGCTCCTGTCCCTTCCTTGGCCTGCTGTGATTGGTGGCTCCGTTGCTTGACTTTGGCTGTATTGTATGGATGGAGCAGTTCACCCAAATATGGCCTTCTTGCTGACAGGTATCATTTCTGTGAGAAGTGCTTCAATGAAATCCAAGGGGAGAGCGTTTCTCTGGGAGATGACCCATCACAACCTCAAACGTGAGTTATTTGTGTTTGCTTGGGCTGTGCTTTTGTGAGCTATATCCTGGCCTACAGTGCTTTTGTAGGGAAGGAGGGTTCAGCTGTAGGTTTTTAGGCTAGTGGAAGGTAGATGATACATCCTTCATAAAAGCCTGGACTTGTGCTTTTCTTTAAAACCTGGACTGACAGAACCAGTGAAAAATAAGCACTTAGTGCTTAGAATTGCAACTGTGCCAATAGAAGGGAAAAAAGAAAATGGCTTTTTCCAAGTGGAAGCATTCTACTGCAGAAAATAACCATGCCTGCAGGCAAGTGTGTGACAGACATAACTTGAAATGTCAAATGTACCATTTTCTTTATACCCTAGCTATGCTATTAAACTTGTATTCAACATCAGGTTGTTTTTCATCCAAATCAGAAGCAGGCAACCTCCTTTTGCCGTACAAATATTTCACTACTGGAATGCCATCTGCCTATGAGAAATGCTGCGCAGCTGTTGAGGACACAATGAAAGGCTGTGCACGGATTTTACCATGTTGGTGGCAAACTGCTGAGGCAGTCTCTCATTTTGCTATATCCTCCTCATACCTCCCCCCCAAAAATCTTGAAACAGAGTTTTTGGAGACTAAGGAAGCCCTTGAGGGACAAATGAGTGCCAAACAGTTACTCTTTGAGCTTTTCAAGAACTCTCTTTGGGTGAAGGCAGTAGCAGTACAACAACCCTGCAGGTAGAAGAAAATAAGGAATTCAGGAAAGCTAGAGGGAGAGTTGTTGAAGTTGGTAATTGGACAAACTGAGTTAACTTTCATTTGGAACCAGATCCTGAATGCACTAATGGATACATACAGAACAGTACTGGAGGTACCTGTTTGGGTTTGGGATGATGTAAGTTTACTGAAAGAGGGTAGATTGAGATTATGTACAAGGAGGAAGTTCTTTGCTATGAGGATGTTGAGGCACTGGAACAGATGGCACAAAGAAGTTCTGGATGCCCTGGTCACTGGAAGTGTTTCAGGACAGGTTGGATGGAACTCTATGTGATCTGGTCTAGTGGAGGGTGCCCCTGACAATGGCAGGGGGTGATAATTTCTTAAGGTCCCTGCTAGCCCAAACCATGCTAGGATTCTGTGATCTACCTTTCTGGAAGGAAAAAGGAAGAATTTATATTGTATGCTGGTTAGTAAAATGGGTTATGTCATGTTCCTGTGGATAGGTGGATTGCTATTCTAGAAAAAGCAAAGATCTAAAATTAATTAAATATAGAGTCAGAGTCCTGTTTAAGTTCAATGAACCATATTATAAGAATAGTTTGAGGTAATTGAGATATTTAGCTTCATCATTTATTTTATAAGGCACGTCAAGTATTCTGCAGGTGGCACTATTCAGAAAAGACACTGAAATAATAGGAGATAGGTTAATTCATCTCATGTGAGCTGGAGTCTGTGTCATCGCTTCTCACAGAGGGGTATACTGATCTCATGTTATGCAGAACACTCATGGGGGTAAATTCTCACAGATTTGAGTATTCTTGTATGTTCTGAACCAGGTTTTTTAAAAGATACTTGGAACCTCACTGTCAAAAAGATTGAATTTTAGTCCTTGAAAATGATGTAGAGAAGGTAAAGATAATGTATAGTAGTGGCTGGGCTGGGGTTGCAAGGTTTGGAAGCTGAAATTTATCTTTTGAAGTTGATGTAGGAGGAGGGCTATGGGAATCTGAAAAAAGATAACCTAACTTTCTCAGTAATCTAAGATAATTGGAATTCTCTGCCTGCAGAATATGAAGCATATCAAGTAGTCTTTTCATCATTAAATACTGATCAAACCTATCCAAAACTTGAATTGTCAGCAAGCTTTAATATTTATCCTGTAGTAAAACTGAATAAGGGAACAATGTTCTGTACAAGAGAAAACGTTTTCCACAGACAGAGTGGAGTAGCATACACTTCCATTGTCTGTCACTGTGTAAAATACAATTACTTTCCTTGCATTGCCAGTGAGTGTTTAAATAATCTACTTGTAAGTTTTGTGTTGGTTTGTGGATAGGTGTGGTATTGAATGAATGTTTGTTGTCTTGTGTTAAAACTGAGTTTTATTGTCTGTTTCCCCATAGCACAATAAATAAAGAACAGTTTTCAAAAAGGAAAAATGATACACTGGATCCTGAGCTGTAAGTATTGCTGTCACTCTTGAATGATCCTCATTTTATTATACATTCTTTATTCGTGTTATGAATAAAGTGAATGGTTATTTGTTCACCATCAGCTTTGTCTTTGAGTGTTTCACAGTTTCATGTATCTCTGTTAGTTGATAGGGGCTGCTCAGTAATCAGCAGATTTGGCATTTAGTGCTGAGAACCCAAACCACTGTGGCTGTCCTTGAGAAATACATTATCACTGGATGTATGGGCTGAAATTATTCCATTTTGTTGTCTTGCATGTGGATTCAACAGAAGGATGAATGCAGATAGCTCTGCTTTGAAACTTTATTGTGGCAAATGCTCAAGTCTCAGAACTGATTTGAGTCATTTGGCAGTAGCTCTTAGTGCTGTTGGCATTACTAGTTGCTGCATTTTATTGGCAGCTGAAGTAGAAGGAAAATTCTGTATTTTGAATCAGTCAGTTCTTCTGTACTGTTCTGAAAGCAGAACTGTAGTCATTCAGTAACATTAAGATGATGGTGATTCAGCTGCTTTTCTTGATATTCCTGAGCAGTTTTTTGAAGCTGCTTTACATGGTGCTGCATCATACATCTATGCTGCTATTTTGCAAATAATAACTCAGTTCTCAAATGAATGAGCAAAAAGGATATTTATTGTTCCCACACCATCCTTCTAAAGGCACAAGGATCAGCCAGTTCTTCTGTTTTACAAGGGCTGTGGGAAGAAGAGAACAGTAGCTTGATTCATAACTTTTCTTTCCCTTTGTTAAAGTGAAGATGGAATACAAGCCTAACTTAGTGTGATACCACATGCTCTACATAGATTACAACTATTCATTTGAAGTCTCAGACTTTTAGACAGGCATGTTCAAAAGGAGTCAGATTGTCCCAATACCTGAAGCAACCTTTAGGTATTTTGGAGAATTATATCCACCAACATCTGGGAACTAAACCATACAACTTACCTCAGTTCTGCTTAAATCCCTGCTAATCTTCTGAAAGTGACTTAGGTATTTGCTTCTGTATTCTTCCTCTCCAACTTTCTGCAGTATATTTGTAATATACCCCAGGATTCAAGCATAGTGGGGCAACTAACAAATTGCCAACTATTTCACTTGGTTCTTCGTTTCTGACATGTGTGAATCCATTTTCCTCTACTCTTTACAGCAATTAAGTTTACAGATTTTATCCTTAAAAGTGCTTCACTTGGAAAAAAATGAGTGGATGGTGGTAAGACAAGCAAATGGTAATAATGTATCCCTGCACAGACTGCCTGACTTGAGCTGGCAGGTTCTTAATTTGTTCTGAAGGCTGTTGTCAGCATAGATGTGCCCTCTATGTTAGATTGACTCAAAGGCCTAAATGTTAGAAGTGCTTGAATAAAATACTACAAAATATACAAGCAAGCAATGATACTACTAACCTTTGCTTCCCTTTTTTTGCCTTGTACAGATTTGTTGAATGTATAGAGTGTGGAAGAAAAATGCACCAGATCTGTGTTCTTCATAATGAGATAATCTGGCCTTCTGGGTGAGGAATTTCACCTTATTAAGTAGATAGAATATTTACTATTTGGTAGAGCATAGACTTCCTTATATTTGTTATAAGATTATATTTTAAAAGATTATTATATTATTAAAGAGATATATTTAAAAGATTATTTAGTGGAAGAAGTCACATTCCCTGAAAATTTTACCTTGTCTATAAAGTAACATCAAATTTAGACAGTATATGTTACAGTGTTGTGTGTGAAGTTTTCTTATATTTAATGTTTCCAATGCTTCTTTTTGTGGAAGGTAGCATTTCAGCTTTTTATGTTTAGAAATGCTAGCCTGTCATAAAAAGATGTTTTTAGTTCTAGTAACAGTTTCAGACTGATCTGTTTTCTGTACAAATCATACTGCTTTGTCCTCTTCAAAAAAAATTGTAACAAGGATTTTACAGGTGAATGAACTTTTTTGACCTCAGTGATCAGATTAAATTTAAAAATCAATATAGTTTTCTTTAGATGCTCCATGGTTCTTGATCAACATACGTGTTTTCTTCTGGTTGATTTAAAAACTTTATATTTTAAAATATAAAACTTTGTTATATCAGCACATAATGATAAATTATATGCTGATAAAGTTTTAGAAGAGCTAAATATCCCATTTCCTGTCAAAAAAGCTGTAAGATTAGCATTCTGTTGTCCCATCCACATTGCTGCAGAAGAGGGTGGATGTCCTGTAAGTGAGGAAGAATCATACAATCATTTCAGTCTACAGTGTATTTGGGCATTTAGAAAAATAAATCAGCCTTATGATTGGTTTTGCAGTGGCTTATCATCATCAAAGACAGCCTATTTGCTCCAAGAATACTTTGAGCTGATATTGTCATACCTGCCAGTGGAGAACTTCCCTGGACTTTCCAGTGGTGATGTGGGTGACTCATAGGGCATGTAGCACCTGGAGCTTTGATCCTCTTCTGCAGCTCTGAAACAGTTGGGCTGTTCTTTGTGCTTTTATTTCAAATTTCAGTTAAGGTATTTTCCAGACCGGATAAGATGTGGTGAAAGATTTTGCTGCTAATGGTAAGATGCTAGAGAACTTGGTGGTCTGACTTGGGGTGACTTCACTTTCTCTTTTTTGCTTCAGCTTTGTCTGTGATGGCTGCCTAAAGAAAACAGGACGAACCAGGAAAGAGAACAAATTCTCTGCTAAAAGTAAGATTCTGATGCTTGCACCAGCAAATATGTTAAGAAGGTGGAAGAGGTGGCTTTTATGTTTGTGCTGTATTTAAGTTTATTGGAGCTCAAGGGAGGATACTTTTGGTCAGTTTTGACCTTCAGTTCTGTAGTGTTCCCAGTGTTTGCATTCATGGGTGGTAGTGTTAGTTAACAGTCTGTTTTAGAGGGCTAACATATTGTTTTAGAGCACTTCCATTATTGAAAGATGTTCTTTGGTTAGTGGAGATACTAACTTGGCTAGTATGGCTTTATAGAGAGAATATAATATCAAATGCAGTGTCTGCTTTTGAAGATGTATCTGAAAGAGGTGTTTTGTAATCCAGTTTAAGTAATTAATAACATCTGTTCAGGAGAAACCTTAATTGTGATTGACTTTTAGGACAAGATAGAAATTGGGTTAAAATACAGATTCTTTATTAATTTAAATAATGTACAGGCCATAAATGTGCCTGCAGGGGAAAAGCAACTCACCTCATCTAGAAGCGGTAGGGTTTAAAGATAAAGCTTTAATGTATGCTAACATACTGCATGTGTTAAAAGTCATTTTTCATTTAACATCTGAGTAGAGAAATCACATATGAACAGTTCTGTTTTGTATATGTTTAGAGCTGTATTTTCCTCCTGCAGGGTTACCACCTACAAGACTTGGTACCTTCCTGGAAAACAGAGTCAATGATTTCTTAAGACGACAGAATCACCCTGAGGCAGGAGAGGTCACAGTTAGGGTGGTACACGCATCTGACAAAACTGTCGAAGTAAAACCAGGAATGAAAGCAAGGTATGTTTGTTTCTAATTTTGCTTTCTTTTGGTGAAAGTGGGAGCTGTTTTTACTTACATGATATACACTTGATTAAATAGAATCATTTAGGTTGGAAAATAATTCTAAGCTTGAGTCCAACTGTTACCCTAGCACTGCCAAGGCCACTGCTAAACCATGTCTCGAAGTGCTACATCTACGCATCTTCTAAATATCTCTAGGGATGGTGACTCAAATGCCTTCCTGGGCGGCCTGTTTCAATACTTTACAGTCCTTTTCGTGAAGAATTTTTTTTCTAATATCCAGTCAAAAATGACTGTTGTATTCAAAACCTCATCACCAGCCAGTTCATGACTAACAGTTGTTCCAGCAGCATAATAACTTTTCGTGATGAGGGTTTTTTTTCCACAGTAAAAAGTGGGTGTGGGTGCCTCATATTTGAGTAGTCTGTAAACATTTAACTTTCAAATTGTACTAAAATTACACTTAGAGTAGCCCTCATCTTTGTTGCCTTCACCTAGTAACACGCAGTTTATGATACGTGAATATATTTGGTATTCCTCTTTACCCTCTGGTTTGCAGGTTTGTAGACAGTGGAGAGATGGCAGAGTCTTTCCCTTACCGAACAAAAGCACTTTTTGCCTTTGAGGAGATTGATGGTGTAGACCTGTGCTTCTTTGGAATGCATGTGCAGGAATATGGCTCAGACTGCCCTCCACCCAATCAAAGGTGAGGAACCCCTTGAAAGTCTATTTTACCTTAGTACTGTCTTGTTTGGATGAACCTCCTGTAGTTTTGTATAGAGCTTCCCTGTTGCTTATGTGAGACCCTTAGTGTGTTAGGTTCTAGAAACAAAGCAACTTCTATAATGTTAGAGTTGTTTCTTACTGAGGATGCTGGCTGGCAGACAGTGTTGCCTTAAGGATCATTTACCTTTGTTCTCAAGGTTGAATAGTTTTAGAAAGATGAGGATAGGATATCAAAAGAAGGCCAAGTTTCTAGAGATAAATTGGGATCAGAGGCTTTACAGATTGCTGTTGTAATGGATACTTCAGATGTATAAAATAACATTAATGAACTTGTAGAATTACTTCAAAATCTCTCCTCTTTCTCATGCGCTTTTTTTTTTTTTTGTGTGTGTTTTTGTTTTTTTTTTTTTAGGCGAGTGTATATATCTTACCTTGACAGTGTTCATTTCTTCCGCCCTAAATGCTTGAGGACTGCTGTCTATCATGAAATACTAATTGGATATCTAGAATATGTTAAGAAACTAGGGTAAGTATCTTATAACATTTTCTTCTGTACACCATTTGTGCTGAGTAGTTCTTGCTGCAAATTAAATTACTGCATCCTGTAGTAAAGAATATGGTGCCGAAGTATCAACCCGTGATAGAATAACTTGACAACATCTGTCTATAGTTGAAAAGAAGACAAAAATGGATTGCAGGCATTTCAGGGGAGGTCTCTGCTTTAGATATTTTTGTTTCCAAACTTAGGTAAAACTTTCTGAAGTCTAAGTAGAAACAGAACCTCTTCTCCAGTCTCCATAAAATGCTGTTGTCATTGTGTAATGCCATGGCTTTAATTAGGTCATTCCTTTGGGCTAGCAACCTTATTTATAAGGAGAAAGTTGTGTATTTTGTCTGTACTGATTAACTCTATAACAGTTGTATAAGGCTACTAAGAAGTCTTGAGTAGTTGAAATTGTGAGAAACTGAAGAGTTAGGAAAGAAAGAGGAAAACATACTAGGACAGCACAAAAGAACACAGAACAACTGCACTAACAAGAAAGGTGGAAATTACCATGATTACTGGAGTAGAAAGGCCAGTGAAGTAAACATCACTCTATTGTCAAGGTACCTAGTGTAGGTTGGTGAAGTTATTTGTGGAGAAAT
Organism: Cettia cetti; assembly: GCA_013401135.1. Taxonomy (NCBI): domain Eukaryota; kingdom Metazoa; phylum Chordata; class Aves; order Passeriformes; family Sylviidae; genus Cettia; species Cettia cetti. The sequence goes on from VZUI01046368.1 coordinate 61,003, forward strand.
TGTTAGGGACTATGTGTAAAGCAGTTGATGAGAAACGTTTGGGGAGTTGAAATGGGGGTAAGTAGTACTATCTTCAGTACCTCAGTGAGGTGGTGTGTTCTTTATTACTTCAAAAGTGTACATTAGGCTTCTTTCTGCCTTTTTTAAATTGTCTAATTGCTAAGCTGGACATTTGCTGCAAAGAGCTCAAGCCTTAGCTTTACTTAATGCTGTTTTGTGTGCTAATGGGTAACATCAGGTTTTCATTTCAGGAAAACAATCTTGGTCACGCAGTATCATCTCTTCATTTTCAGCCAGCTGAACTGGCTGCAGCTCCCAGGGCTTAGGGAGGGTTCTGCAGAGCTGTTTTCTCAACAGGGCAAGGATGGTTATTTTTCTCTAACTGATTATTCCTCCTACTAGAGTTCTCTTCGAAAACTAATAGAGAGGAACTGAGTGATCTTAAGTCTTATAGTTACTGCAGCTGCTACTAATTGGCTGTCATCTATCTTAATAATACTCTAGATTGTGTACCCAATACCATAACTTGGCAGTGCCTGTTTATTCTCAGATATAATTCTAAAACTTTTTCAAACCAATTCTCAAAATCCAGAGGATCTAGAAATAGAAAAGTGATTTCTGTCTTTAAGTAAATCTGTTTTTAAAATGTTGCTGGATAACATATTACTGCTCTGTCTCAAGATTTCACTACTGAAATACCTAGACTCTATCTTTCTCCCATTAGTTAATTGGGATATGGCAGTTGCAGGTTTGTGTAAGGCTTTGTCTTTTATGTAGGCTGTAAAATGTGCACCCTTTACATATAAGTGCTCCATATATAGTGCTGGATTTTTGAAAATTAGTGAAAAGATGGAAATTTTAGGTCAGGGTACAGCTGCCAAGTCAATGGTGGAGACACCTGGTGCGTGAGAGTCCATTGTCAGGGCCCATATGTCCAGGTTTTGTCTAACCACGCCAGGTATACTACTGGACACATCTGGGCGTGCCCACCCAGTGAAGGAGATGACTACATCTTCCACTGCCATCCTCCTGACCAAAAGATACCCAAACCCAAGCGACTGCAAGAGTGGTACAAAAAGATGCTGGACAAGTCTGTGTCAGAACGCATCGTCCATGATTACAAGGTGTGTTAAGTGTGTGCTTGGGGGATATTGACCAATCTTGTCTTGATTTCTTCCTTGCCTTACGCATTTTGCCTGATCCTTGGTGCTTACTGCATTAGTTTCAAGTGAATTGAGCACCAAAAGTTTAGAGTTAAAACATACTCTCCTCAAAACATATAACTTCTGAAATCATTCTAGCAAAAGACCTGAAATGGTTCCTTAGAACAAACTAAATTCTTGAAGAATACTGTAAAAGAGCAAAGCAACGTATATGGAATCTTAGATCTTGTGGTAGATCAAATTCCAGGGTTAGGATGCTGATGCACTTAAAAATATGTAAAACCTTTGGAATTATCAGGACTTAAATGAGTGTTGAGATTATGGTGACTACATTGTCTCAATTGGTAATGCACATTGAAATCTATGTAATGATTTCTTTTGAGTGGGAATATTTGAAATGTGTTTGACAAACTGTAACTGATACAGTGTTAAATTTGCCCTTAGAATGTGCTCTCATATAATGAATTGAAATATTAAGCTTTCCTTTGTTTAGTCTGCTAATGCCTTTTCTTGTCACTCATTGAGAATGTCACCTTTCATGACGTGACTTGTAATAATGATAACCAAAAGTGGGTGTGCTCTCTTTTAGGATATATTTAAGCAGGCAACAGAAGATCGTCTAACAAGTGCAAAGGAGCTCCCTTACTTTGAAGGGGACTTCTGGCCTAATGTTCTGGAGGAGAGCATTAAGGAACTAGAGCAAGAGGAAGAAGAAAGGAAGAGAGAAGAAAACACTAGTAATGAAAGCACAGATGTAAGGATGCTTCTGCTTTTCATGATCTAATGTAAAAGTTCTGATTATATATTGCTAATTATTAAAAAAAGGGGGGCAAGGCACTTTGGGTAACTGGGTTTTTCACTTTTCACTCTAATATAAATTTCAGTTTTACAGTTTATAAGTTAGAGCTGGTAAAATACCACTAAGCTTCATTTCAATGAACAGTGGGTGTTATTATGGCCATAAATGATCTAATTACCAAAGGCAGTTTTGTTGAAACAGCTGCAGTTGAATATTTTGTTGCTGAAATCCAGTTAACAATGATTGTGTTGCCACCTCTGCCTGTTTTTGAAGTTTTTTCCTTAAGCATTAGCTTTTAAATTACTCTTTCCTTTCTAACTTACATAACACCAACCTTAGCAGAATGTTCTGAGAAAGTAATGGAAAGCTGTGCGTTAGTACTTGAATTTCAATAGGTTTATTTAGTAGCTGTAAAGCATTGAGGATCTGAAGCACAAATTACTGCTGAACTGTTGTTGGGCTACTTTAAACTAGAGAAATTTCTTGTGCAATTTTTTTTTTGAGAATGTACACTGTATTATCATGTTCAACAAAAAAACCCCTCAAAAATAAAAGAGATGCCTCTTAATTAAACAATAAGTTTGAAACTGAACTGATGCAGAATTTAGGCATCTGCCTATCTTTGCAGGCTCTGAGCATTTATGGAAGAGGTCGTGAATCTAGGATAAGGCTAATAGTTTTGCGCATGCAGTAGTACTTGTTAGTTAACTTTTTTAACACTGCTGCTTCATCACCTTATCAGTTACTAGATTTTTTGTGGGGCGTAGAATTTTTTTGCTAGAAGATCTTTATATCAAAAAAAATTAGGTTTAATGTTACAATTAAAAGTTGTGATTCTCCTGTGCTGCTCTTTGCGATACTTTCTTTCAAGGACTTTGATTAAACAAAGTGCAGGAAATTAGGCAACGTGATACCAAATTTGCATTAAGTAACATCTTTCTTAGGAAGGTATTGTTTGCTTTTTACAAGGCATAGCTTCCAGTCCTCATCTCTCTAGTATTCCCAAAAACCACTTGTGAAGGATCATTTAGCTCATGTGTGAGGTTGGTCAATATTAGTTGAGCCTTCACAGCAGTTTGGCCCCAAAATCCTGAGGTAGGGCAAGCTTGCAGTACATTACGATTTAACTTTATTATTATTACAAATATTTTAAACTCTTTGTTGATCCTATATTTAACCCTTGAAGAAGGGGCAGTAATAAACTGTAATGTCAAGTGACATGATAGTCATCCATGTTCACTGGGAATTTCCATTCTTGCAGAGTTATTTTAAGCTTAGGGAAAACGCTTGTTTGGCTAGCAATTACTTTGATCCTTGATCATGTTATGCTGTGGGGTTTTAAGGGACTTTGTGAGCAGCCCAGAGAGGAATAAATTGCTAACAGAATATAGCTGAAATTAAGCTGACCTGTTTTGTTTGACTGTTGCAGGGTATTACAGGTGCATGCTAGAAGTTGCACTACTAATGCCTTTGGGATTCAGAACAGCAGCTTCATTCTAAAATCAGTTTAATATAGTCTGTCAAAAGTAAATTTGTCAGAGCTACAGCTAACTAAATCTAGGTAGTTTAAGTCTTTCTTACCTTTGCTTAGTGCTATATCAATTGCACTTTGCAGTTATTTTTACTTTTGAATTGCATTGAGAATTCATCTACTGGAACCCCTTTGTGATTGTCCAAGAGTATGTAGCTGTAACAGACAAAACAAGTTTCATGATAAAATGTTTTGCTTGTATGTCCTGAGCATCTATGCTTTAAATATTTTTGGATGCATGTATTGTTGATCTTGGTATCTTTTGGAGAAATTCTAATGGAATTAATTTAATGTTTCTGTGGACCCTAGTATGTGTCTTCAGAGTTAGTGATTGTGATGTGTGTTTTGTCCTGCAGGTACAGTGTATGTAAAACTAATAAAATGGTGATGTAGTGTTGCTTAGATACCTGACATAAAGTCTTTAAAATTTCTAGGTGAGCAAGGGAGATAGCAAAAATGCCAAAAAGAAGAACAATAAGAAGACAAGTAAAAACAAGAGTAGTTTGAGTCGTGGCAATAAGAAGAAACCTGGCATGCCCAATGTGTCCAATGACCTCTCCCAAAAGCTGTATGCCACTATGGAGAAGCACAAGGAGGTAACAGTTAATTGAATGAGGAATGTGTTTTACTTCAATAAAGAGGTGTACAAAACTTTCAGGTGTACAAAGACTTCAGAGTCATGCCCTGTAAATTATGCAGGTTTGGCTGGTGAATTGAGTGGGTCACCCAGAGAGACCAGTACCAGTAAGTCTGGGCACTGTTTGCTGCAAGGGCAGTGGGAAAAAATGCAGCTGTGCTCATGCAGGACTTCCTAACAGTCTAGATTGCCACACAGTTCTACTGTTACTGTTCAGTCCCATGTCCCTTGCCTGTTTTTTCAGAGGGAAAGGAACCTGCAGGGCACCCAGAGGTCCCTGAGATTTCCCAGCCTCACAAGCACCCCACATGGTGGCAGATCATTCAATGTTAGCTGATCCTGGAACCGTGCACTCTGTAATGAGGTTTGGTGACCAAAACATCTTGGTAAGTGCTAGCATATTAAGCCTTTTTATTTTTCAGGTCTTCTTTGTCATCCGTCTCATTGCTGGCCCTGCAGCCAACTCCCTGCCCCCCATCATTGAGCCTGACCCGCTCATTCCATGTGACCTGATGGATGGGCGTGATGCTTTCCTAACCCTTGCTAGAGACAAGCACCTGGAGTTCTCCTCACTACGAAGAGCTCAGTGGTCAACCATGTGCATGCTGGTGGAACTGCATACCCAGAGCCAGGACCGCTTTGTTTATACCTGCAATGAGTGCAAGCATCATGTGGAGACCAGATGGCATTGCACTGTCTGTGAGGTATGTTTGGTGAAGTTTTCCCTGCTCCTGTTCCTGTACCTTTGTGCCCAGAGTTCTCTTTACCTGAACTAATTTCTCATTATTAACTGATGGAAAAAGATCTGTGCAGCTCATCTGCTGGCAGTTCAGAAAGGAGGGAAAACATTTTCCTTTAGAAGTGGTTCTACTAATGTGCTACTTGGGATGTGATTTCTGCCTTGTGGGAAGCTGAAATAGAGTCACGTTTTCTGTAGTTTATTTAAGGTGCTGCTGCCTAAGAAATTGAGAACTGTAACCATGGCTTGAGCTGGAATGGTAGGATCAGCTGATTTTTCTGAAGAGCAATGCATGCATTTTCCTTCCAGAGTCAGAAGTGTGGGGCTGCATTATATCTGTAAAGAGGGCTCCCTGTTGGTTTACTGGCACAGAGGTTTTGCTGTGCCACAAGTCAGATGCCAGTACTCTTTTTGACTCCTTCACCACTTCGTTGTGTCTCTGTAGAATGCTGCAAACAGCATTTGTCTTCAGAAGTGTTTGTAAAACAAATGTGTTTCAAGATTGAGTCCAGGGGTTTGGATCAATGCCCTCTGGAAGCTGGATTATCATTGTATCTGGCTTCTAACCTAGTTTTTTAGCCTGCTGGAAGGGAATGACTGACTCAGATTTGATCCTAATTACAATTTGATACTTCCATTTCCTCTGGTTATATATATACACACACACACACACACACACACACACACATATGCATGTGTACTTTTACCTTCTTGGTATATACCAAAAAGTAAATTCTAAATTTCCTATGGTTTAGTAAATCCTAAGAACTTAACTTATCTTTTAGGAGAAGACCTATTGAACCCAAACTCATGTGCTGTTGCTTTCACTGAATGTGTTCTGTTCTTTCAGCACTCTCTGTTGTTAAACTCACATCTGCAAACTGAAAATGCAGCTTTCGTTCTTTTTTGAAAGCTGGTATTCTCTTCTGCTATTCTTGCCCTCTTCTTTTGAAGCAGGAGCAGATGAGCAGCTATTTGTTCCCTGCCTATTTCTTCTCCTTTCCTGTTGGGATTTTTCTGGCCCAACTGAATAATGTGTGACTTACTAGCTCAGAGCCAACTTGTTTTTCAAGGTTTATATATTTGTGTAGCTTTCACACACTCTTACACCCACACAGTTTCCCTGGCTATAATCTGGATTTATTCCTTCTCTAGTACCTCAACATGGCATGAAAGATTGAATTTTTCCTTAGAGCAACAATTAGCCTGCAACAGACTGTAACGATTTGTTGAGATGGCATGACATCATTTATTCATTTATTGTATGAAGTTTCAGGAATACTGATAAATCATCCGTTGTTGTCTTTTCAGGATTATGACCTGTGCATCACCTGCTATAACACTAAAAACCATGACCACAAGATGGAAAAATTAGGCCTTGGTCTAGATGATGAGAGCAACAACCAGCAGACCACCACGACACAGAGCCCTGGTGATTCCCGCCGCCTGAGCATCCAGCGCTGTATCCAGTCTCTGGTCCACGCCTGCCAGTGTCGCAATGCCAACTGCTCACTGCCTTCCTGTCAGAAGATGAAACGGGTTGTCCAACACACCAAAGGCTGCAAACGCAAGACCAACGGAGGATGCCCCATCTGCAAACAACTCATTGCTCTCTGCTGCTACCATGCAAAGCACTGCCAGGAGAACAAATGCCCCGTGCCCTTCTGCCTCAACATCAAACACAAGCTCCGTCAGCAACAGCTTCAGCACCGCCTGCAGCAGGCACAGATGCTCCGAAGGAGGATGGCAAGCATGCAGCGAACAGGTGTGGCAGGCCAACAGCAAGGATTGCCATCACCCACACCGGCCACGCCGACAACTCCAACAGGCCAGCAGCCCCCAACACCACAAACCCCACAACCCCAGCCTCTGCCCCAGCCTGTGTCACAGCCTCAGCCTGCACCTCCCAACAGTATGCCACCCTACACTGTGCCAAGAACTCAACCTCCCAGTGCTGTGTCCCAGGGGAAGGCAGGTGGCCAGGTGACACCTCCAACTCCACCTCAGCCACCACAGCCACCAGTTCAGGGTCCTCCTCCGGCAGCAGTAGAAATGGCCATGCAGATCCAGCGGGCAGCAGAGACCCAGCGCCAGATGGCACAGGTTCAGATCTTCCAAAGGCCGATTCAGCACCAGATGCCTCAGATGCCACCAATGGGAATGAACCCTCCACAGATAGGCAGAGGTCCTGGTGGCCATATAGATCAAGGAATGGGGCCAGGAGGAATTCAGCAGCAGCCACCATGGGTGCAGGGGACCTTACCCCAAACTCAGCTGCAGCCAGGAATGCAGAGGCCATCCATGATGCCAGTAGCTCAGCCGGGTCAGCCAATGAATATGGCCCCTCAGCCAGGGATGGGTCAGGTACCTGGTGCTGCTCAGCCCAAACAACCATCTCTGCCCCAGTCAGCCTTACAAAACCTACTGCGGACTCTCAGGTCTCCCAGCTCACCCATGCAGCAGCAGCAGGTGCTTAACATCCTTCACTCCAACCCTCAGCTGCTGGCTGCTTTCATCAAGCAGCGGGCAGCCAAGTATGCAGGGTCCCAGAACCCGCAGGGCATGGCGGGGCAGCCTGGCATCCCACAGGGACAGCCGGGGCTCCAGCCACAGCAGGCCATGCAAGGGCAGCAAGGAGGTGTGCACCCCAACCCAGCCATGCAGAACATGAACCCCATGCAAGCAGGAGTGCAGAGGCCGAGCGTGCCACAGCAGCAGCCCCAGCAGCAGCCGCAGCAGGCCATGGCTGGAATGAATCCTCAGGCACAGCAGATGAATATGAATCACTCGGGGATGGCTCCCCAGTTCCGAGATCTCCTGATGAGACGGCACCAGATGATGGAGCAGCAGCGCCATCAGCAGCAGCAGCAGGGAGCTGGACCAGTGCTGGGGCCAGGGATGGCCAACCACAACCAGTTTCAGCAGCCCCAGGGTGTTGGGTATCCCCAGCAGCAGCAACAGCGAATACAGCATCACATGCAGCAGATGCAGCAAGGAAATATGGGACAAATAAGCCAGCTTCCACAGGCCATGAGTGCAGAGACAGGAGCCAGTTTGCAACAGGCTTTCCAGCAAAGGCTGCTTCAGCAGCAGATGGGGTCCCCAGCTCAGCCCAATCCTATGAGCCCCCAACAGCACATGCTCCCCAATCAGGCCCAGTCCCCGCACCTCCAGGGCCAGCAGCTCCCTTCATCGCTTACCAATCAAGTGCGTTCTCCGCAGCCTGTGCCCTCACCGCGGCCCCAGTCCCAGCCTCCTCATTCCAGCCCATCCCCTCGGATGCAGCCTCAGCCTTCTCCACACCACGTCTCCCCGCAGACCAGCTCCCCACATCCAGGACTGGTAGCTGCCCAGGCTAACCCCATGGATCAAGGGCACTTTGCCAGCCCAGACCAGAGTGCAATGCTCTCCCAGCTTGCTAGCAATCCTGGCATGGCAGGCCTCCATGGTACAAGCACCACAGAACTGGGGCTCAGCTCTGAGAACTCAGACTTGAATTCAAACCTTTCACAGAGTACACTAGACATACACTAGACACGTTGTAGCATTTTGGGAGCAAAAAAACCCCAAACAACCTAAAAAAGCAAAGAAAATTTTAAGAAAAACCTTATTTTCGCAAGACTTTTTGTACTGAAGACAAATTTTTTTGAAACTTTCTTAGCTAAAACAACATTTTTCCTTGGAACACATCTGAACTCTGCAGCAGTAGTTTATGGTTTTAAAAACAAACCGACAACGAACCTGAGGGACAGTAGAGTACAAAGAATATATTTTTGTTATGGCTGGAATCATAACCAGTCCTTTTTCTTGGCTTTTTTTTTTTCCCCTCGTGTTGGGGAGGTTGGGGGAGGAAGGTAGTCTTTTGGTTGTTCACCAAAAGATGCCCTGCTCCTCCAATAGGTTTTATTTTTTTTAAATTAATGAAAATATGTAATATTGATAGTTACTATTTACTGAGGCAGATGGTAAACATTTTCCCTGTTCTGGTTTTTCTTCATGTCACTGCAAAAAAACACCACAAAAACAGAACAACAAAAAACCACAGGAGAACCTTTTCCTAAAACCGGAGGACAAAAGGGCAAAATGTTGCTTTAAAAATACATTACATATATAAATATATATAAATATATATATAAAATAAATACCAATCTTTTCCTCTTGGTTGGAAATATGTCAATTCTTTGAAAAATGTAAAAATATTAAATAACTCAGTCCCCTCTTGAAGTTTACTTTTGTCCTCCAAAAATTTTCTATACAAGAGTCTGAGCTTAAAAAAAACTTCAAGTGTTAAAGTAATTTGTACATGTAGAGAGAAGAAAACATTTTTGGAAATGCACAGGGGCAGCTGCCAAATGGATTGTAGTATATATATTGTGGTTTCTGTTTTCTTGAAAGAATTTTTTTTGTTATTTTTACATCTAACAAAGAAAAAAAAAAACATAAAAAAGAGGGTAAGAAACAATTCCAATGGGATTATTTCAACCTGAGAAAAAGTCGCTGGGGTTTCTTCATTACGCTTGCTTTCTCTTTCCCGTGCCCCTTTCCCACCCTCTTCCACTTTCTGTAAAACTTGAAAATAGAAAGCAAAAAACCATCAAATGTTGTATATCATGCAATTCAAGTTGGTTACTTATAAATAAGAACTTTCGATCACTGTATAGACTGTTAAAATTGATTTCTTATTACCTATTGTTAAATAAACTGTGTGAGACAGCCAGCTTGTTTTTAATGTTTCCCTTCTCTCCCAAATATGTTGCTTGTTCTAAAAGGTGGGGGTAGCGGAATATGTGCTACTTCAAATGTTTGCTGTCTAGATGTCGGAGAGCTATTTAATGTATATGACTGTTTTAAAATGCAAATCTCTAATAAGGGATGTGGAATAATAATTAGTCTTCTAAATGGACTCTTTTGGTACAACTCAGCATTCACGTTGTTCCCGGCATGTATCTTACCAAAGAAACGAGGTCTGACCTCAACAGTTGTGCCAGTCAGCTGTGCCCTGCCCTGCTCACACAGCCTGGGAGCATCTGATCTTCAAAGGACCTATTTTGCATTTTGAAATGAGAACTATTTGTTTAGATATGTGATATTAAAAGATCCTATTTCACTTGGAGTATATTGTGCGCCTTTTGGCACTGAAGTGTGAGCACGAGATAAGCTTGTGTGGATGTCCTGCAGGCAGGTGCTGCATCAGGATGGTGCATGGGTACCTAGTCACCTTGTGTCACATGTGGTGACCTGCCGGATACAGGGGCATTCCTGAACAGAAGTGTTGTCACCTTGGAATGCAAGTGCAGGGACCCCAGTTGTGTGTTGCCCACAGCTGTGCTCACGTGGAGTTAATCCGATTGTTGTGTGTTGTGCTCAAGATATGGCTTGTTCACTGAGGGCTTTCCAAAATCCAGCCTTATGGTGTGTATGTGTGCTTACTGCACAGGGAATAATTCACCACAAGGGCGTTACGCACCTAGAAAACCCAGATGGGACCAAGGATGTGACCAGAGCACAATTGTGTAATGCCGGCTGCGTTGGGAGCATCTGCATATGCTCAGAGCTTCTTCGTCATATCCAGCACAATTTCCCACTTCGTTATTGCTAAAGCAGGAGCATCCTGCTGCAGTACCATCCCACTTCATTATTGCTAAAGCAGGAGCATATTCTTGTGGCCGAAGCCATACAAGTTTTTTGCCACATCACGTGTGTACATGGTACCAAGTCTGGATTCCTAGTGTTTAGGTCATCTGAGAAGACAATCTGCCACTGCCATTTCTCTCAAGCTTTGAATCCCTTGTTATATGGTCTTCCACTGGGTTTGGTGCATATAGAGATCATCTGCACACAGATATCTTAGTGCCGCACTTACCAGGACCTGTTTCCAGAGACTGTGAGGGTTGGCCTCCCTCATCATTCCTTGGTCAATAACCGGATCATATGACAGGGATCCCAAATGCCTTGCTTCAGTACCGTCTAAAATTGTAGTCTTGCCTGCAGCATCCCAAAGATGGACTAACCAACTAATTATAGATTGATCAGGTTGTGGAGTGTAATCCTTTCTTGGGCCACTCAGGTCCTTCAGGGAGAAGGACTCAATAGTGGCTTCTGATCTTGTGCCAGTTGGTTGGGCTTCTGCTTTTGTGCCAGTTGGCTGAGTTTCTGATTTTGTGTCAGGAGCTTTGACTTCTAATTTTGTGTTAGGACCTTGTGTTGAGGGTCCTTCTCCTGAATCATCGTCCACTGGTTGATTGGTTTTACGTGTGTGCTTCTTTTCCACAGTGACTGCCAATGACTTATGCTCACTGTCTGGTTTTGGTGCTGGCTCAGGTTCCCTATCTGGTGTAGCTGCTAACTTGGGCTCACTGTCTGGTTTAGCTACAACCTGAGTAGCTGGGGTGTTGGCTGCAGCCTGAGTGACTGGGTTACTTTCTGATATATCTTCTTGCCCCCCCTGCCTCTGTCTGCTGCCCTACAGTATCTAACAGTGTGCAGTAAGCATATGCCAGGGCCCAGCTTACTGCTATGAGCTTTTTAGAGTCATCATGGCAGTTCTCTTTCAAGTATTTCCCTACCTCAGCTGGGTTCTGAATTTGTTCATGTGGAAAGTCCCAGGCTATAGGGTCAGAAAATTCCTTCAGCGTTTGGCCCATATCCTCCTATTCTCCACACCACTCAGGATTTTCCACACCTGGGTCTACTTCTGGGTCAGGGGTCTCATCAGCTAACTCTGGCAATCTCAGACCTCATTCTGGACAAGTTGCAAACCATATAGAGGAAGCCTACCAGATTAAACACCAGGAAGGTGGTCTCTTCAATGTTAAGGGGAAACTGAACATTCTCAAAAAGTGATGTAACAGATTCAAAGGAAAAGAGGGAAATGAAAGGTTGAAAAGCTTCGTTTCCTACTCCTCCTCTTAACAAACTGGGTGCAATTACTAATAAATCCCCAAAGCATCCTGCTGGAATTAAGGTGCAGGGTAGGACAAAGAAACCATAAACCAATCATAGGTGGCACAAACTCCAGTACCTTTATAAACTTCCTATAAACCATTATCACTGAGCCTAGCAAAATAGTGATTCTAATTTGTGCATCTCTACTGTAAAAAGTATGTGTTAGGGACAAGACTGGAGGTATTTCCAGGTAAGAAAATAAACTTAGAGACCAGAAAGGTATTAAAACCTCAAAAAAGCCTAGGGAACAGAAACACAGGAAGGACTCCATCCCAAGAGACATTATGAATTCAAGTAGCAACATGGCTACTGACTGCTTTATCCCCACAAAAAGTACAACCAAAATGCAATCACTACAAGTTTTTTCCACTTTCTCGTGCCACATGCTGGGTGCCAATAAATAGTATTTGTCCTGGTTTAGGACAAATTTGGGAGAAAACCTCCGAATAGGGTCCCTCTGGGAAGCAACCCAAATGGCCCCTCCCCCAACTGGTCGGGGAGAAAATCTCAGAGAAAAGTAGAAAAAACTATTTATTTAAACAAACAAAGTGCCCACAAGCATAGAGAATGAATAATATGAAACAGTAAAACCTTTCATTTGGAAGTGAGTTGGCAAATTGAGAAAGTCCTTGCCATGGGTGCAGCTTGGCTCACTCGTCTCTTATCAGTTCCTCCTGCGCTGGAAAATGCTGAGGTCCAGGCCCCAGTGGTCCACAGGTGTGAGCTTCCAGTGCTCTTCTGAGTTTTTCAGTCTAGAGCAGGTTTAAACAGTTCCAAGAGAAAAGAAAAATGGTCCAGGGAACTTCTTTGCTCAGCTAGCTAAAACTCACTAAAAACAGAGATCTCTGTCCCACTGCCTGTCTGTGCCTCAGATGAACACAGTCCCAGAGCTGGAATGCGGATGAGGGAGTGCAGTATCTGCAAACAAATTCTGCACTGCTTCTTTCACCCCCTTCACACTCTGAACCAGTCTTAAAGGTACAGAACTTAACATACAGCATAAACAGTACCACAACTGGGGACACAAGCATCAAAAAGTCACCCCAGGACGACTGGGTAGCCCAAACCCCAGATAATTGCACAAAACTCAAGACAATGTTGGCAGCAGTCACCTAGTCATTAGACAACTAACAGCAAAAGGAGCTACAGTAGCTCCTGGCAGGCCAAGACAAGCCCAGGCAGAGCCTGACAGAGCCTCACCTAAGGCAGAGCTTGTGGCCTTTTACCAACCCTGACAAGGCTGAGGTAGATGATGTGACAGTTACAGCCATTCCAGCTTCTGTTTCATTTTTCCAGGGCATTTTCCAGTGTATGATACACAGTTTCTCTGCAAAACACTCTACCTCCTGCTTCCAACATGGTCTTTTTGCTGTTTCCAGTTTCAGCCAAACTCAAGGACTCCAGCCCATCCTCTCTGGACAGGTCCTGTCTGGAGCAGATCCTGTAGTGAAAACCAGCAGAAGTCAGAACAGTCTGCTCCTAATGACCAGTTCAGCCTAAGTGTGTGATGAGGCTTCTTACCCTAAAAATGAGCTTTTATTTGAAGACCAGTCACAGGGTGATCTGTCTGGGCAATGTTTATTTTTATAAAGCTTCTCAGCAGCTGCCTTCCTATTTCTAACACTGGGGAATCTGCCAGTTTGCCCAAGGAGCCATTTCTTCCCTCCGCTTGTCAAAGCAGATTGTGTGTCGTAGATCCCACCCTGAGACATAGCCTAGCTTGGCCCCTGAAAGTGTAAAAGCACAGCACGCTTCATCCACAGGAATTGCAGCAGTGTCTTGTGCTTGCATCATGGCTGGAGAGCTACTGAGCTTCTCTGTCAGCTTTGCAGGTGTGACTTGAGCATCAGCATTTGTCTGCCTGATTGCAATCTGGCATTTTGTTTAGAAATGTTCTGATGGTTTGGTCAAGTTGCCTCAGTTGCACTCCCTTAGAACGGGGTCTTGATTTCACCTCTCCAGTAGGGGATATTGAATGTTTGGAAGGGAAACCTGTTCCGTGTTCCGTGACTGATGCTGTGGGTAGCTGATAGGCAATCAGCTGTGGGTCTGGTCTACTCTCCCTGTTGTAGGCAGCGTGGTAGATTTGGGGAGGGTGGAGAAATTACTGCTGGCACCATCTCCCTGTCATCTTTAAAGCCCTTCCTTGCTCCTGGTGAAGTTTGCACAGCTCGGACTGTGGTTTTCCCCAGGTGTGCTGGGTGGGGGCAGGCTCTGGTGTATCTTGGGAGCACAGAGCTATGTGGGATGCAACCACATGCACTGGCAGTGGGTATTTTGCTTCTCCCCATGCCCTTGAAGTCCACAGTGCAATAGCAGGAATTGAAAGGTCATTACCAGAAGAAAGCTCTTTGCTAACCCTGCTCCTTTGGCTGAAAGTGCAGAGCTTCTGTTGCCCCAAAAAGTAAGGAGTCTTTAATTTTATTTTTTTTCCTCTTCACTTTTTCAGGGTCTGTGTTGTCCCACACCAGTGTGGCACTGAAATGAGCTCCCAGTACATTGTCATGGTAACCAAGGCTTTGGGAGCCATACAGTGGATATCTCACCAGGCTGATGGAAAGCCAGGGCATCCTGAAGCGTGACCTGAGTCTACTGCCACCCACACTGCCAGGGCTTAAACCACATTCACAGCCTGAGTTACAGCCACTAGAAGTTAGAACTCAAAATCCATGAGTTTAAAAAAAAACCCCAAAACAAAAAAAAACCCCAAAACAACCCTCCCCCAAACCACAAACCAAAAATGAAACAAAAAAAAAAACACAACAACCCTCTGGTACTCTTCTGTTTGCCTGCTGGTATCTCAGTCTGAGCTGTATTGAAGGATTTCAAGCTTTTTTTTTTTCTGTCAGGTTGGCCCAATTCTCTCGTATCACCACAAACAGCGAGAGAGAGCCCTTAACTGGGACTTAAGAAAGGATATGGAAAGGAATTTCTACCTTGGTAAACTGCCTATTATGTGCCAGACCTTGTGGATGCTGTAATATCTTCTGCTATTAGCTGGACTTCCTGGTGCAGGCTGCCCTTTCTGCTGGGGAAGGTGACCTGGCTGGACATAGTGATGCACCATGTCTTCCTTGAAAAGCTTGCAGATGGATCGAGAGGCAACAGCTCAGCTCTCAAAAGCCAGATTTCTTGGCAATCTGGGATGGGATAAGCGCTTTAAACTGACATTTATCTCCTAGGCAGTTAATTCTTCCCTCTCCTTGTCAGGATAGCCTTGGAACTGGGTGTAGTTGCTTTTTGGGGTTTTGTTTTGTTTTGGGGGTTTTGTTTGTTTGTTTGAGGTTTTTAATTTTGACAAAAATTATTTACTCCTTCATTAGTAATTTTATGTAGAGTTGTGTTCACATCTATTGACAGATCTAATGTGGTAGTAAAATAGCAAGGCTATTTTCATATTTGTGCCCTTAACTGGGTTGCCTGTTGGGTCTGGGGTTGGATTGTTTGTTCACTATACAAACTGTTCAATTACAATGTCTATTGTACAGTGTAACTTGTACAGTGTACAGTAACAAGTGGCTGTAAATGCAGAAGAACATCAATGTAACATTAAGGATGATCTGACAAGGGTTTTCTGCATGCTCCTCAGCTCACGGGAGAGATCTAGAAAACAGCAACTGCTCAAATCTCCCACCTGCAAGTAGGCTGTTGCCTGTTCTAACATAGTGCTTCTCTTCATTTCACAGTTACCTTGGTAAAATTAGTCTGCCAAAGGTTAAGCAGAATATGTTTTCTTCTATTATTCCTTCTGTTTTCTTGTTGGTTTTCCAAGCTCATCTACCCTATTTTTCTTTTTCAAAGATAGTACTGTGAATATATAGCCAAGGCTTACATGTCTATAAATACCTCTTCTTCAAAATTGTTCCCTTCCCAGTCCTCGTTACAGAAATTAAACCCTTCAGTGTCTTTTGTTTTTTCAGTGTCAGTTAGGAGGAGCCTTATGAAAGCCATGTGCCACTTCCCACTGCACACAAGAATTTGGAAGTCTCGTAACCAAATGGCTGCCACTTAGTGTTGGAAGTGAAAAAAGACCCCTAGAGCACACGGATTCTCATGAACTCGTTGAAATAATGGAGTAGAAAACTGAAAAAGGAGGCTTTGGAGAAGCAGCAGATGAATTTATGAAGCCTGGGGACCTGGAACATGAGCTCTGCATCCCAGAGCATAGGTGAGAGGACAGTCCCAGTAGATAAGCACAAAGAGCCAGTGAGACGAGGCTTCTCAAGGAAGTTGTGATAATGAGGGGCAGAGCAGATGCTGAAGTACAAGAGTTGCACATCTTTGAGCTGAGAGCCTAGAAGTAGCCTGGCCCCTTGTCCTGCAGCAATAATCCCTTCCAATGCTGTCATTGCACCTGACAGCACCTGACCCTTTCATACTGATCTTTCTACAATTTTTATTGCAGATTATGTCAAAACACAGACCAAGCCTAGGACAGCAGCAGGGAAGGAGATGGGAAGTGTTGGGTTTTAGTTACCTGAGATTGTCAATGCTGTTCTCTCCCTAAAGGAAGGAGTTGGCTTTACAGAACTATTATGATTATTGTTACATAACTATGTTACATTACACAGTTTTTATTATTGTAAAGAATATAAGTATTCCTCAATCAAATTGAACTTGATTCACATCAAAATTAATTTATTTAAATTCTATTATTTATTGAAAAGGCTTATTTACAACTGCAATGAGAAATGAACAACTGTGGTGTAGGGACTGCCTTTAAGCTTGTATTGTATCAACAGAGAACTTGTTTCTACTTAAGCCTTCAAGAAGCCTTGAGCAAACCTGTGTGTGACCTAAGGGAGCAGTGCTGCTTATTCCACTCTGGGAAGGGAGAAGGGGTTGCACACCAGTTATAGCTCACAATGTATTCCATGTGACTGTATTCCATTCCATTTCTAATTGCAGTAGAAAGACTTAAAGAGCCTTTAATTTTGTCTTGTGTCTTTTCTGGAAACAGCTTTGCTGTCTGCCATGCCATGCAATCTCTAGCAGTATTTACAAGGGAATAACAGTCATTATCATTTATTTAATTATTAACTATATTATTTTAAAGCAATTTTCTATTGCTGGAGGATTGTTTGGAAAACCTGAATGTGGAGGATCCCAGATGCTATGGAAATTTGCTGATCAAGTTGCACATTGGTTTTGCCAGCTCCCCACCACTGTCCCTCTGTAATTAGGCTGTGACCACTGCCCTGGATTCTCAGTGTGTTTCACATGAATAGAGACACTCCTTTGTGTTTAGATCAACAGGCTGTAGCCTCATATTAGAGTCTTTAGATTGTCTGGAAGAGCAATCCATGTGTAAGGTAAACCTTTGGGATTAACCTTTTTCCATGCTGCTTTACTCCCACCTGCAGTTAAGACTGTACAGTTGTGCTTCACACATTATTTGTTCACCTACTCACTACAAAGCCTGTACAGACTAGGAATGCACAGTACAATTAGTTAGTTTTCTTCTCCTACAACGTCAACACAGTGACAATAATAACAAAATAAAAGGGATAGGGTGGAAAATAGAACTGCCTCCAGGGACTTAGCTTTACATAAGCTTCTTGACAGGCTGACATAGCTGGGATTGTTCAGCCTGGAGAAGAGAAGGCTCTGGAGAGACCTCACTGCAGCCCTTCTAGTACCTGGAGGTAGATTATAAAAGGTCGGAAGATGGACTTTTTATACAAACATGTAGTGACAGAACAAGGAGCAGTGATTTTAGACTGAAAGAGGGTAGATTGAGATTAGATGCAGGAAGAAAATCTTTACTGTGAGAGTGGTGAGCCACTGACACAGGTTTTCCAGAGAAACTGTGTCCCATCACCGGAGTGTTCAAGGCCAGGTTGGATGGGGACCCGAGCAACCTGCTCTAGTGAAAGGTGACCCTGCCCACCGCAGGGGGTTCGAACTGGATGATCTTTAAGGTACCATCCAATCCAAGCCATTCTGGGACCGAATTGGGCTAATCCCGAACTACAAGCAGAAATGGAGCCAGGGAGGTGGCAGCGCGGTCCGGCTGTTCCTGGGCGGGACCGCCGCGAGCCGTCATGGGCGGGGGAAAAGAACTACAGCTCCCGTTGTGCCTCGCGGGCTTCGCGGCGGGAACAACCTCCCCGCTGATTTGCTATGCTTTCCGCCGTTATCGCCAATCAGACGCACAGCTCACGGGGGACAGTCTCCACGCGCATGAGGCGGGCTGGTGGCGTCCCGGGAGCAATGGAGCGGGACCGGGGAGAGGTGAGTGGGATGGCACGGGACGGCAAAGGACGGGGTCTCCGCTTGGGCCTGGCCCGGATTGGGTTGATCCTGGGGGCGGCAGTGGGTCCGTCTGATGGCGGCGGGATGGGCCGGGATGCGTGCCCCTCAGCTTCCTGAAGAGACTCCAGGTGGTGCTGCCCTTGCTTGGCAGCCCTGGGGACTTGTAACGTGTCCGCAAGTTTCACTCACCTGTTGTGGAACAGAAACGATACAATGGTGCTCGCATCCTACGAGCTGGTGTAAGGTGCACCCACACAGGGCCTAGTAGGCCATGATTTTATTTTTTTTTATTATTATTATTATTATTTTTATTTTTGAGAAGTTTAGACCTTTCAGATGTCAGGAATGCTGTCTGAGGACTTGGATTCGCAGGAGAGCAACTCTTTGTTCAGGGAGCAGCCTAGGAACCTTGGGCCTGTTTTGAGTGAAAGCCAGGGAGGATGCGGGGAGACAGCAGTGAGTGAAGTCTGATCTTCCTGTCCATGTGTCTATAATGATAGCCGGGAATCAGAGGGAATTTAGCACTGCAAGGTGATGGGCTTGCTGCTGATCTTTTGTTGTTGCCCTCTTGGAGGAACAATTGTATCCTCCTGCCTCACTTTTTGCTGCTTCTTCATGAGTTGCTAACACATTTTCCCAGCTTATTTTGTGCTTATTTGGAGCCTGGTTCAAGATTCTTCTAGTCTGAGACACACTGTTTTTCTGTGCACTTTCTTCAGTCTCTGCCTCGCAGTTCTCCTACTGTAACAGCAAGTACAAAGAGATAGTGAAGATGTTTAGCTGTGGAGGCATGTGGTTTTAGGCAAAAACCTATAGCAAACATTCTTCCGTCCTGCTGGGCGTAGTTTCTGAACCGAGGTCAGCTGTGGACTGTGCAGTTTCCAGAGGACATGAACTGTCTCCAGGACTGAGTTGGTCCTGCTGACTTCCAGGCTGTGCAGGTCTTGTGAGCTGTGGTGGCAGGAACGTGCAGCTTGTGCTCCATTCTGGAAGTTTATGCTGGCTTTACTGTGACGGTGTCTGCACTGCTGTGTTGTGCAACTGTGCTGGGAGGAACATTGCCTGGAAGGACAGGATCTCATCTGTTCATCAGCATGGCAGTGCTTTGCCCTGCACTTTTGCATGTTCCTCAAGCTGTTTTCTATCTAGGTATAGCCCTGTGGCACTTTCCTCTTGGGAAGCAGAATGCAGCCTATGGAATGGCAATAAAGGGACCTGGTTGGGGGAAGGAGTTCAGAGTCCTGCCTTTGGGGTTGTTATGTGGATTCTTTGCTTGCCCTGAGGCCACTCCCTGGCCCAAGAGGGCCTCCCCCAGCAGCAAAGGCAGGTTTATTGTGCAGTGGGGTGTAAAATATCTATTTTAAAGCAAACTGTCTCTTTTTGTAGTTGTTGTCTGCCTTCTGCCACAAAATTTCATCTTTGGACCAGGTGGAGGAGGAAGGCGATGAAGATGAGGAGGATGATGAATTGGACATCTTTGGGGGTTATGACAGCCTCACGTGTTACAACAGCAGCATGGGCAGTTACAGCAGCTCCTGTCTGGAGGAGTCTAGTGATGATGAGGTGGCAGACCAGGAAGCTGGAGAGCTTTCGACCTCTCTGATGCACCAGCCATCCACAGGCCGGCTCACGGAAGACAGTGGCTCTGAGCCAGGTACTACCTATGCTGCCTGAAACATGTTTAGGGACAGTGAAGGGTATGTGGCTGCACCTTGGGGATGCTTTGGGAGCAGCTTCAGATTCAGACTGCATTTTCTGGGCTATGTGGGGGATCTGCTCTGTATAATGTCAGTTAGCTGGTCTCAGCTCTGTCCTTGTAGTGCATTGACTCAGCCAAATGCTCACATTTTTTGCCTTCCTTCCCCCAGCTGTGTGTGAAATGTGTGGGATTGTGGGCACCAGGGAGGCTTTCTTCTCCAAGACCAAACGTTTCTGCAGCGTCTCCTGCTCCAGAAGCTACTCCTCAAATTCCAAAAAGGCCAGCATCCTGGCCAGACTGCAGGTGAGTTAAAACCTTTCCATCTGACTCTCAGGCTCCATTGTGCTCATAGGCTCTTGTCATGCTGGGGGACTTCAACTACCCCCATACCTGCAAAAAGTAGGTAGCTGGCAAGCTGTAGGTAATCCAGAAGACTCCTGGAATGCATGGGGGATAATTTTTTAAGTGAGGGAATAGACAGCTGTAGCAGAGGGAACACAACAGTAGATTTGATGGTGACCAAAGTAAGTGAACTAATTTGGGATTAGTCAAGACTGGAGTGGCTCCAGCTGCAGTGGTGGTCATGCATTGGTGGATTTGCAATCTTGAGGAATATATGTCAGCTAAGGAGCAAAATCATGCTCCTGAACTTTAGGGAGGCAGACTTCCAGCTCTTCAGGGACATTCTATAATTTTGTCAGCTTTCCTGGGGATGGAGCAGGATGTGCCTGTATGTAGGGGTAGGTGGTTGCTCTCTAAATATCAGAGTGACATTCCCAGTGGCTTATTCTTCCTGCCTGAAGTCCCTAGAAAAGACATGACAGCTGTGATGGTTTAGTGTTTGCTATTTTTGGATATTGACTAGAAGAACTCAAAAAGCAGAACAGGCTTACCTTAAAATTACAAAAGATAGTTTATTCACACACATCAAGACGAAAATAAGGAAAGAAAAATCAAATGAAACCTTCATCCTTCTGTTCCCCCACAAGTATTCACTTTTCCACACACAACATAAACTGACAAACCCTGTAATTTCAGTCAGTTTTACCATTTAAAAATAATCTTTCTTCAGCTCTTTTAGGAAAGGAGTCTCTCTGAGTCTCATGGAGACATGGTCACACAGGGAACAATCCTCATGTGGCGTCCATGCCACACAACTGCAGTGGCTGAAAGGAGCCTCTGCAAACTGTGAAATCCTACCCATTAGCAGCTTTCCCAACACTGCACATGGGTCATAATCTGCTTATTAGGGGTTCTGTTTAAGAATGCTTCCTCTAGTATAAAACAAAGATTCTCTTCTTCTGTTTCCAAAATCATCTTCATCTCAAAACTAAAAATCTCCTTTTTTCCTCAGGAGCAAAAAAAAAAAACAAACCCCAAAACTTCATATCACTTATACTAGCACTTTACATCCCCCCTAAACAGCATCCATGTGTTATGGGAAAAAATAGTCCATTCTCCATATTACTGGGAATGTCCAGCCACATTAGGCCACTCCTTATCCTTGCCCCAAATAGTCTCTTCACTGACTTAGTCTCATGCTATGTCTATCTATGGTTCAATCGCTTTGTCTTGTCTTTACTCTGGGAAAGGCTGGGGCTCTGGAAGTTTCAGCTGCTGGCAGGAAAGCGTTAGAGAGGCCTACGATGGTCACGTGGTCCCTGCCGCGGGACCTGCGAATGTCTCCAAGCCACTCCGGTGAGGGAGGCTGGTGGGTGCCTTCTTTTCCACCCCTCGGTCTCATGGCGTGGGCCTCTCTGAGGTGCTCAGGAGCTAGGGGGTAATATCCCCCCCAGCCCCGGCTGGCGACACGGGCAGCTGCCGGGGCTTTTCCTCCCTTCCCCCGCTGCTCTCTATGATCAGGCCGAGACATGGCTGGGCCGCTCCCCGACAGGGTGGGAAGCGGCTCCCGGCCCGGCCCGGCCCGTGCGGCAGCTGCCGTGCGGTGTTACCTGGTGGATCACCAGGAAAAAGGGAGGCTGCTTCACCTTCTCAGCTTTTATAGGGGTATTAACCAAAAGTCGCATCCTGTTTTCTTAGTGGTCAAACCACATGCCAATAGCCAAGAACTGGCCTCTGATAGGTGTTCATCTTTTCTGAAGAGAATTTTAGGTCCTGGCAGGGTGATATTCCATATTTTTCCTTCAACTAAAAACTAAACCGTGTTAACCCATAACAACAGCTTAAAGGTGGTGCTCCCTAAAAGCTGAGGAAGGACACACTGTTTCTTATGCCTATGAGCATTAATAAATATTGTAGTAACCTGAAAATTGTCCCAAGGAAGAGATGCATACCCAGTTGCATGGGGTAACTTAGTCTCCTGTGGCATTAATGTTTCTAATGTTCTTTGTTTTGTAGGGGAAACCACCAACAAAGAAAGCTAAAGTTCTGCACAAGGCATCCTGGTCAGCCAAGATCGGGGCTTTCCTCCATTCACAGGGCACGGGACAACTAGCAGATGGGACACTGACAGGTCAGGATGGTGAGTGTAGGTGTGGTGTGAGGAGAGGCAGCTTCTGGAGTCACAGTAAGGGGACACCTTGAGGGCTGTAAGCTCTGCAGTCCTCCTCCTCCTCTCTGGTACACTGCCTTGTACGAGGTGTGTGGATTGCTCTGACACAAGCTGGCAGAACACAGGGCAGGTCTTTTTTTCTCTTCTGCCCACCCACTATTGTAGCCTCATCCTTACTCCTTGCACGACTTGACCTAGAGTATAAGCTCTGTGGTCCCAGTCCCACGAGGTGCTGACTTCTGCTGGCAAAGGTGACTTAAAGGTGTCCTGTTTATTTTAGCCATTTGCTGCCCCACTGCTCATGGGGAGTTATATTTGCCCTAAGTCACTCACTGATCAACCTGACCAATAATCAGTCACTGCAACTGAAGGAGCAGCAACTTACTGTGTTAGGGAAAAGGGGAATGCTGGGGCATGGCAGTGGTAGGGAGTGATCCCTGAGCAGACTGCTGCTGGAGCAGAGCTGTAGCCTTCAACCAGGAGTGACTGTGGGATTATCTAATCTAATTAATCTCTCAAATTAGTATCTCTGATTTTCCCAGCACCCTCTTGGAAAGCAAGTGCTACTGATATGACCCTGCAGTGTTGCTGCTGAGAGGCAAAGATGTGAAGTGGTTTAACTCTGAAAGGATGCACTCTCCCTGGAGTGCTTTAGCACTGGGCTGGACTTGACCCCTATTATTGCCCTTTCTGCTTCCCTTTTCCAAAAGTAAGTGACAGCAAATATTGATTAATAATATATTTTACCTCTTGTGGAGGTTAGTGACCATGCACTCACATAGGGTCTAGCTTCCCACCAGAGAAAATGCAGTGGAATGCATAATCCCTGTGAGCTGTGTCCTAGTGCCTGGAGGCTGCAGACTGTAGTCCAGAGGTAACTGATCTCTGTGTCTGTTCTGTGATCTCATCTCATTTTCTGCTCTCATGTCTGCTTGTAGCACTCGTCCTGGGCTTTGACTGGGGAAAGTACCTGCAGGAGCACAGCTACAAGGCAGCTCCTGTCAGTTGCTTCAAACATGTGAGTCCTATTTTGCTGTGCATGGCAGGGCACACAGAGTATTTCATATGCATGGGGCCCCCCTGGGCTCCTGTTATAGGTGGTGAGCAGAAGCCCAGTGGGGGGGTTATTGAGACCTAGGTGATGCAAGGAAAGAAGCTGGGGTTTCTTGCGGCTGATAATGGGAATCTCACAAAGGGTCCAGGAGTTTGGAGGGAAGGAAGCAGAGGGGGACTTAGGCAGAAACACTGCTGGTAGTGATGCCTAAGATTTTTAGCTTTTTATGTTTTTCATACATTTGTAGCTTTGTAGATTGTTAAAGCGTGGCTGTAGCTTCTAGTATTTTTCCTATTTTTATTTTCTCATTTAGGAACAATTAGCTAACCTTATAAACACATTCAGAAATAGTGTAGTCTTTTTCCAACTACAAGGATATTCTGTTTTCCGACCAGGATCTGAACCAGACATAACAAACGTGGGGCAAAAGAAACCTCTGGACTGCTTCCAGTGGGTCAGAACCCCAGGAATTTTTACCTAACCAACTAGCATTTTAACTGGACAGTATATGATAAGTATACTAATTGACTAACCTTATAAAAGTTGTAGAATTACTATACCACATGTAATTTTTGCAGTATTGTGTACCTGAATGCTTTCAAGTAAAGCATGCAAGCCTGTGTCTAAGGTGAAAGTGTAGCTACCTAAGACATGTCTCTGAAAGCTAGAAGGGCCTTAATCCTTCTCTGATTTCCACATTCCTCTCCCGACATGGCTGCCTCAATCTTTCAGGTGCCACTCTTCGATCAGTGGGATGATGTGGTGAAAGGCATGAAAGTGGAAGTGCTGAACAGTGATGCTGTGCTCCCCAGCCGTGTATACTGGATTGCATCTGTCATCCAGATTGTAGGTAAGTCTCCAAAGTAATCTTTGACAGCTGGGCACAGCTAAGCTCTGAGGGAAGCTTTAGAGAGCTGAGGGTAGCTGGTCAAGCAAAACAGCAGTTCTTTGGAGCTCTATAACTGCTGACCACAGTGCAGGAGTGAGAGGACACCATCATGTGGTTCCTCTTCTGATTGCTGGGAAATTTGCAGGAATAGTTGCTGGAGAAGCTCTGGTAGTCTATGCAGAGCTCTGAAGGTCATGCTGTGGGTACTAAGCTTGTGGTGCCAAATTCTTGGCCTCTAATGCTTTTGGTTGTCTGCTTTGTCCTGGCAGGATACAGGGCCCTTCTGAGATATGAGGGCTTTGAGAATGATGCTGGTCATGACTTCTGGTGCAATTTGGGCACAGTGGATATTCACCCCATTGGCTGGTGTGCCATCAACAGCAAAATCCTGGTACCACCACAAAGTGAGTGTGGGGCAAGAGGGGTCAGCATATGCCTGGGCATGGAGAAGCTCTGGTTTATTCCTAGCACTGGGGGACAGGTGCTCCCACCTGTATGTAGGACTACAGCTCTATTTGTGCTTTGAGTTACAAGCAGCAGTTTGAGTTTGGGAAGCTGGAGACTGCTTGGATTTCTCCTTTTGCATCTCCCTATCATTGACCTGGGGATGCTGCATGCAGAGCTGATGTCAGACGTATGGGGGCTAATGCAGGTGGTTTTTCCTCCTTCTAATCCTCATGGTGGCTGGACTTGAGCTTTGGGAGAAATTTTTGGTCCTATGTCCTGGGCAGCATCTCTGGTAAGTGCAGTGGCTCTAGTCCCTGCATAGCTAGCAGTTCAGAGAGGGATGCCAGTTTAGTGGAATTCTGGCAAGCTGAGATTTACTTGGTATGGCTCATGCGTTTTTGCTCTGTTACCACGTTTTCATATAGATCAGTGCAGCTGAATGTCTGTTTGGCCCAGTTCATTTTGTAATGGTGATCCCTTCAGCCAGATGTAGAGGCAAGCTGGCAAAACAGAGTACAGAATCTGAGTGTGAAGAAGGCCTTCTGTCGGAGAAAGGTGTGGTGTGGTGAAAGGTGTGGTGCTGTAATTATTTTGGTCATAAAGATGGACTTTTTCCCTGCCCATATGTAGCTATCCATGCCAAGTACACTGACTGGAGAAGTTACCTCATGAAAAAACTGGTGGGAGCTAGGACCATCCCAGTGGATTTCCACATGAAGGTAAATGTGGGAGGCTGTCATTTTGCTTGGGGAAGATGAAGCTGAAGTCAAGACATGTGCTCAGCATGTCTCTTCTGGTTCTGATCTGTGCAACTTCTGTGTGCCTTGAAACCTGAGCAGGGCAGGGGCAGTGAGTGCTTCCACATGCTCCTAAGATGCCTGTCATGATGCTCTGGGTAATGGATGGCGCAACCTCCATGCCCTCTCAGCACAACAGTTTCTGCTTTGGGTCACAGGCAGACTTTAAAAGCTGTTGTCACATAGTCTGCTGGGAAATACTGGGGATGAGGTTTGGCATTTTGCTGAAGGGAGAGGCCAGTGCAGCTGCAACCTAGCCTTTCCCTGCCCTGTTTCAGTGCCAAGAAGTAGCTCTGAGAGTCAAAAAACTTTGCCTTCAGGGTTGGTAACAAAGCAGCCTGCAGGGAGTGAGAAGGGTACAGGCTTCTTTTAAGTGCCATGGCCTTGACATATTTATAGATCTCATGATTATTTTTATGTAGTCTGCACTGAGATTAGACCTTGTTAGAGGGAAGAGGGTCTTCTGTGGCTAGGAGCTTTGGAGATGGCAGATAAGGAAGACAGTCCCAGAAACAGCAGGCAGGCAGGAAGATGATAGGTTTTTCTGTGTGCAAGGTAAGTGGTGACACTGAGCTGGTGATCTGGATGTAGTTAATTCTTCCCATGTTACTCTTCAGAAAGTAAACAGTGTGTTCGTAGTTCCTTGTTCCTGGACCCCAGCTTGTAGCTTGAAGGGAAGTGGTGGAGAGAAACAGACATTGCTTTTGTCTTTCTCCACTCCCACCTAATAAACGGGGGATGGAAGGGGAAGGCCTTAGCTTAAAAGTTCTTCTGTATTCAGATGTAGGCTGGTTTGGCTGTCTATTTTGTGTTTCCTAGTTGCTGCACAGCATCTTGGGATCACAGTTCTAAAATGTCTGGGGTTCTATAAACATCATTGGGCATTTGTAGATGAGTAGGACAAGGCTGTATGAGCAAACTGAAGGTCTCAAAAAAAGTCAGAAAGCGGCCAGTGACACCATGTATCTGTGCCTTTGGGTCAGTCTGCAGACTAACTGGCTTTGGATGTGGAGTTGTCAGATAGATTATCATGTAGTTCAACCTCTGATAAGAGCAAAAAGGTGAAAATAAGAACCTGACCTCTTTTGAAGTCAACTGAAAACCCTATTCCTCTTTTGGAAGCTGCACCTCTGACTAATTGCAGCCTCAAAACTCTTGTGATCTCTTTTGTGACTGAGAAAGGCACAGACAATTCCTTACTCAGTTCCTCATGAACAGAAGTTCTCACTGGAAACATTCACACAGGGTGGTGGCTGGGCATGGCTGCTGGGCTGGGCTGGGGTGGCTCTTACAAGGCCACATGACAAAAGGGAGACCCAGGGTGTGTGTGCCCTACAACACTGTCATGTCTGGGGCTGCCAACTACCTGTCCTAATGAACTCACTCATATGCATCCCTTCCTAGTCAGCTTTGGGCAGTGCCAGGGTGCATATCTGTGGGGAAGGCTGTTCTCTGAAGTGTTTGGAGAACTGTGGTTGATCTCACCTCCTCTGTTGGTTGTTGCCAGATGGCGGAGAGCATGAAGTACCCGTTCCGGCAGGGCATGCGAGTTGAGGTGGTGGATAAGAACCATGTGTCCCAGACACGTATGGCGGTGGTGGACACAGTGATTGGGGGCAGACTGAGACTTCTCTATGAGGACGGGGACAGTGATGATGACTTCTGGTGCCACATGTGGAGTCCCCTCATCCATCCTGTGGGCTGGTCACGGAGAGTGGGCCATGACATAAAGAAGACAGGTAAGGATCAAGCCACGGTACCCATTTTCAGATTTGCTGGGAACACCCTGCACCTTGCTGTTGACACTAGTCTTGACATGCTGGGAGTGAGGCAGTTGCCTCAAGATCTAGCAGGTGAAGTCTGCTTAGTTTTGTGTCTGCTGTTTTTTTATCTGGATAGATAAAACCCCTGTGATCATAGGTCCTAATGGGGGGGGGAGTTTCTTACTTGAAGCAGGCAGTCTGTCCCCTTAGTGTGAGAATGCAGACTTGCAACATGATAGATGTTTACAGTCTTTTTGAGCAAATTCATGCTGGCTTCTGTAACGCTGGATGCCATCAGGTTGTGTTTTTCTGGACTTTACCAAGAGGAATTATTGTTTGGCTTAATCTGGCAAAATAAAAGACAAAAAAGCAAGATGAGCTTGGTTGATCTTTTTGATTGTGTCTCTATTTCTTGCTGCCTCTCCGTGGTGATTACAGCTACATGTAGAGGTGTTATCAGTAGTGCTCAGGAAGCTGATCCATCTGCTTTTGAGCAAGCCCTTCATCACAGCCCATTTTATGAGAAGTGTAGAGGGACTGACCTGTTCTTTTTATTAAATGGTCTCATGTTAAGGGGGTTTATAGCAAGGAAAATGAATAACCAGTCTGTTTTCTTACTTCAGTTGCTACAGGTTTTTTACCTCTGTGTTTCTTCCATTCCTCACAGAAGAAAAACGTAATGACATGGCAAACCATCCCACCTTCCGGAAGATTTACTGTGATGCTGTCCCCTATCTGTTTAAAAAGGTAAGACAAGTCTGTCTTTCTGTCGGGTCACAGAGAGGGAAGCAGTGATAGCACTTCCTTGCTTGGGCATGCTTGCTGCTGAGTGGGTTGTTGAGGGTGGTCATTCTTATACCTAAGGGCAATAAGGTCTTTGGAGTGTCAAGGCTGTTGTTAAGCAGGAGCAGGTCAAACTAGAAAGCTGAAAGACTTAAAGGACAGTGACAGATTGAGGTACTCAAGGGCAAGCAAGGGAGCTTTGAGTTGGAGAGGGAAGAGGATTGCATGGGGGAGATCAGTTCCAACAAGTGGCTGGACCATGCTGGTAAAGGACTGAGACGAAAAGGAGGCCTGCTTTGTTGTGGAGCAGCAGTTCAGCTTGACTCTCTGACTGACCAGAGCTGTGGCAAGAGATTGTTGACACTTAGTGTTGGTTTGGCTGCCTCTTTGTATTTCTTGTAATATTTTTGCTTTCCCCTCCAAAGTTGAGCCAAGTGAAGAAGTCCTAACCCTATTTGCACTTGCTGTGCTTGGTGTCAGGACAGGACTGTCCAATACCCCTGGTATACCAGAGTCTCCCTTAGGTACGGGCTGTCTATTCTGAAGGTGGATGGTTTGAGCGAGGCATGAAACTAGAAGCCATTGACCCCCTGAATCTGGGCAACATCTGTGTGGCCACTGTTTGCAAGGTAAGTTCAGTGGACCTAAGAGGGTCTGCTGTATTTCCTTGAGATAATGCAGCTTCTCCTCAGGTCTTTTCAAATTAAGAATTTGAAAGAGGTAGACTTTTGCATGGGGGAGCAGTGACAGCTGTAAAGGTGGACAGCTGTTGTGTGGAGGGAACTGGGGGGGTTACCTCAGAGGTCTGACAAGCTGTTGTCCATGTGTGCTTAAACGGGCAGCATGAAGGTGAGCATGCTTGGTCTGCAAGCTAGTGTCCAGTTTGTGTGACTGGCAACCACCCTCCTTCCACCCTTGGACATGCAGTAGGGAAGATTTGTTCTCCAGTTTTAAGAGTGCATAGAGACACCCCTGTGGAAAGAAGGGAAGAGTTATGAGGTGACCCCCATGTGGGCAATGGCATGAGGAATCTGAGGATGGGCGTGTCTGCTTCAGTCTCTCTTGATGAAGTGGTTGTAAGCTCTACTCTTGTGCTAGTGTTGAGAAGTAGATTTCTTGCCCAGGTATCCTCAGTGAAGTGTGTTGAATGTTGAAACTTTAGCATCCATCTGGGCATTTCCTGCTTCCTCAAGAAGCTTTTTGCCCTCACAGAACCCAAGCTGAGGACTTTGACACATGGAGTTAGGCAGTGAGATGGTAGGAGAGCTATTTGTGTCTAAAATATTCTTCAGCCACTGCTTGGAAATGGAAGAGTTTGGGACAGGCATGCCTATTGCCTTTGGTAGGCACCACTTACCAGTGAGTGACAGGATGGGACAGGTCTGGTTGCTGTACAAAGTAGTAAAAATATAAGCGTGGTGCTCTTTCCCTTCTACCCAGTAACAAATTCATGATCTGGCTGGTGTAGAAGATTTTTGGGCTGTCAATAAAGTGTTTCTGGGGAAGAACACATTTAAGGCTTTTCACATGGTCCTTTCACAAGGCTCTTAGTATTGGTCCCAGTCCTGCAGAAATTGCTGCTTTGGTGATTAGCTTGTGTTGACTAACATATTAGAACAAGCTTGGGGCATATAACATTGCATTTTATTATCTAGTGGCAATTGTGATCGATATGTGGGAACTCTTGAGAGAATCTTTTGCCAAGAGGAGTCTTTAGAGCAAGTAGAGTTCTACACTCATGCCTTCACTCCCATCTCAGGTTCTCTTGGATGGGTATCTCATGATCAGCATTGATGGAGCAACGTCAGATGATGGCTCTGACTGGTTCTGCTACCATGCTTCCTCACACGCCATCTTCCCTGCAAACTTCTGTAAGAGGAACAGCATCGAACTGACCCCTCCAAAAGGTGAGATTTGGACTCCGCCCTATGGTACAAACCTGCAAGAATCTGATGGGTGGTGTGTTTCTGAGAGGGGCCAGGTTCAGATGAATCAAAACAAGTTCCCAATCCACTTGTTTTTCAAGGGAGACAGGGCTAGTTCAGAGAGCTAAGCTGTTGGAGCTCGGCCCATATACCAACTCTTGGTTAGCTCCTGGCAGATCAGTGGGAGAGGTGTATGATCTCTCCCACTTTAAAAGCTTTTAAAGGAGAAAAAGGGTGGGAAGGGATAAGAAGAGCCATTGCTGCAGGAGTCAGTACTTAAGTGTCGAGAGTCATCTTTATTTTTTCTCTATGAACAGATCTGACGTGAGTATTTCTACAAACTCCTACTAGACAATAACCCTAGAAATGTTTTTACTACTTCATCTAGCCATACCCAAAAAGGCCTGCTCTGAATTCCTGTTGCAGCATTTTTGTGCATTGTTGTTCCATCTTCCTTTTTATGTTCCTGCTGCTGGGAGAAAGAAGGATTGGTCTTAGTGGTGTGTTTTGAACATACTACTTCCTATTTGCTGCTGGTCCTTCCCTTTCTCTGTGGTCTGGGTCTATGGCTGACACAGATGTTCAGAGCAACAGCTTGCACTTTTCTGTATTTGCCTGCTGGAGAGGGGTGCTGGACTCCTGTGGAATCCATGCACTAGGTTCATGTCGCAGATCAGGCTGTATGTGCTGGTTCATTGGCAACCAGTTGCTATGCCTCCTTCCTGCCTACTCTGCCTTTTGTCCCAGCTGGTCTACCCAGTGACTGCCTTTTTACCCCTTAGGATTTCTTCCTTCTGCAGGGCATGATGCAAAGACATTCAGCTGGGAACGTTACCTGGAAGAGACCAAATCAAGACCTGCTCCATCACGGCTCTTCAACACAGTGAGTGCTGCCAGGAAGAAATGATGTGTAGGGATGCCTGGACTAAGCAAGGAGGAGTGCAAGAGCTCTGGCTGTCACAAGATCACTGAGATCAAAGTGACTTCTTGTTCAACACCCCTGCTACAGCAGGATCACCTGTAGCAGGTTGCTCAGGACCATGGCCAGATAGATGGAGACTTCATAACCATGTGGGCAACCTGTGCCAGTGCTCATTGGTACTCATGGTAGAACATGTCTCCTGATGTTCACAGGGAAACTCCTCTGTTTCAGTTTGTGCCTGTTAACTCTGGTCCAGGCACTGGGCGCCACTGAGAGGAATTTGGCTCCGTCTTTGCACCCTCATTTTAGGCATTTATACACATAAATAAGGTACCCGTGAGCCTTTTCTTCTCTAGGATGAACAGTCATCACTCTCTCATACAAAAGATACTCCAGTTCCCTCATCATCTTCCTGGCCCTTTGCTGGACTCTCTCCAATATGTCCACATCTCTCTTGTACCAGGGAACAATTCAGGTCTGGCCTTGTGAGTGCTGAGCAGAGGGAAAGCATCACTTCCATTAATCTGCTGAGAACAGGTTACCATTAGCCTTCTTTGTCCCAAGGACACATCCCTGGCCCATGTTCAACTTCATGTCCACTGGGATTCCCAGGCCCTTTTCTGTCATACTGTTTTCCAGTCAGTCTGCCTCCAACTTCTGCTGGTGCCTGGGTTCTTCCTCCATAGGTATGGGATACCATTTCTCCAGCTTGTCAAGATGCCTCTGGAGGGCAGCACAACTATCTAGTATATTCTGTCTTTCCTACCAGTTTTCTACCACAGGCAAGGTTACTTGGTTTGACATGGCACTCTGACATACATGTCATCCGGATAATTAATGAAGATGTTGAATAGGATTGGATCCAGTTTTGACTCTTGGGGCACACTGCTAATTACTAGCCTCCAACTGTTACTCCACTCCACTAATAACCATCCTCTGGGCCCAGTCACTCAGCCAGTTTTCAGTGTATCTTGCTGTCTCCACACCCAGCCTGTATAGTTCAATCATCTTTTCTAAGAGGTTCTTATGGCAGACAGTGTCAAAAGTCTTCCTGAAGTCAGGATAGACAATATGCAGTATATGCAGTGTATGCCGTATATGCAATATATGCAATTTCTGCTGAGCTGCAGTTTGTGGGCCTCATATTTCTGAGTTTGTAATGTTTTTCAGCCTGTCAGTAGCTGATTTTCTTGTCATGGGAAGAATTCTTGGGAGTTCTTCCTTCAAGGACAAATTCATGTAAATAACCATAGCATTTCTAAGTTTCTCATAACAACCCTCTCCCAGGTGTTGTTTGTATTATTTAACCAATGGAGAGAGGTGTTCATTTTGCAGACCAATCATATGCTTTCTTAGCATAGCATGTTATAAAAAGGCTGGGTGAATTGAAAATAAATAGCCTTCTGAATTTTTCTACTACCTTGGAGTCAAGCTCTTTATTTCATGTCCAACAGCAACAGCAGTTTGCTGACAGTCAGCACTTTAAGGGAAGTTCAAAGGCATGCACTCCAAAATGGGACATCAGTGTCCTGCCTCTGTGGGTCCCTCTGAGTGTCACATGTGATTCTCTTGTGTTTCTGTGAGCTCCAGGCTTCTGGTGGGCTCTACATTGCTCATTACTTGTGGATGTGTGTCACCTTGCTTTCCAGCCTTCTAGTTTTTGGAGTCAGAACTTTCATGTAAACAAAGCAATGTTTTCAGAATTCTTTATCTTGTTTACATTCCTTTCTGTAGAAAGGACAATTGATGGACACTTTCTAAGACCAGTGGAATTGAAGAGGTTGAACCTCAGTCTTCCAGTGTGGTCTCTTCTCTAGAAATCTGTATAAGCTGTAAGAAAAATTAAACTTTCTCTTTTCCTGCTTTGACTCCGTAGTGGTCACTACGTCTCTCTCGTGACGGTATTGTGCCACAGATGTGTGGCTGGCATGTTGGGTGGAGGGTGGGAGCTGCATCACAAAAACTACAAGCAACATCAACAAAACTGTTGCAGCACCTGGGCCTATGCTGGCCTTTCTGATTTCCCAGGAGTATGCCAGGTAATTGTTTTACTGTGTCCTCCTGAACTGCTGCTACCCCACATCAGGATCTTGCTTCTGGGCTGAGATTGATTAAGAACACAGCTGGTCTTGGCTCTGTTTTTGGATCTATGGGCTTGTTGTCTGTCTGGAGGCCAGTCTGTGTGAGAGTGGTGTTGGCCAGATACGAGTTTAGACTAAGTGCAATGACCTTGGCTTTTCTTTTTTTCATGTTTTAATTTTTTATGCATACAGGACTGTCCAAACCATGGCTTCAAGGCAGGCATGAAGGTAGAGGCAGTGGATCTGATGGAACCCCGGCTCATCTGTGTGGCCACAGTGAAGCGTGTTGTCCAACGTCTCCTTAGCATCCATTTTGATGGCTGGGACAATGAGTATGACCAGTGGGTGGACTGCGAGTCTCCAGACATTTATCCTGTGGGGTGGTGTGAGCTGACAGGCTACCAGCTTCAACCACCAGTGGTTCCGGGTGAGTGAAGATGTTACTGTGGTTTCTGGTGCTAGAGATAAAGATTTCCCTCCTCCTGCTCTGTGAGTGGCTCCTTTGAGTTTTGGGTATTGTAGGGAGAAGCAAATTACCTCCTTGATTTGCACTGGCTACCATAAATCTTCCACTGTTGCCACATTCTAGCAGGTGGCAGAGGGAGGAGCCTGATGGGGAGAAAACAGCCTGAGTTTTGAGATTGCCTCTGTTCCCCAACACTAACAGAGAATTAATTGCTCCTGAGGAAGTTGGGTAGAGTTCCAGGTGGTCCTATCCCTGCACAGCTCCCTTTTACTAAGCATATCTATAACCTTAGCCAGATAGCAGCAGGAGCTCGCCCCATGCTCCCTTTCCTCATCAACTCTCTGACTCTATCTGTAAAAGGTAAGAACATCCTCTCCAGAGTTCATTCCTTCCCTTGTCACAGGGAGGCCACTGCCTCACCTTTGCAGATGTTTTCTTTCTTGTCCCAAACTACAAGTCTTGTTCCTTTACTGCCCCTACCAAGTCTGTATTGGGCCTCTCTCCCCTGTGCTACCCCAGCCTGTTGCCCTGGGCCCTCACCTGGAAGCAGAGACAGCAACTGCACTAGAGTGCCTTGCTTTCCCCTCATCTGGTTGTCTTGGGAAGAGGACTATGGCTTGGGGGGTTGGGTATATCTGTTTCTCACTTATGTCACTTCATCCCAGTTACCTACTGGTTATGGGACTTGGCTTTCGTTTCCCTCTCGTCTCTATGACAGAGCCCACAACTCCAGCGAAGGCCAAGGAGGTGCCCAAGAAGAAGAAGAAACCCTATGGAAAGAAGAGTGAGTGATGTTTGATTAGTGCCATCCCGCTCGCTTGCAGGCTGGGCCCAGTTAGAGGAACCCTGTCCATGTCCCATCAGTGCAGGAGAGAGAGGCCTTGTCTTGCTGTGGATGCGCTCAGTTGGCTCTGGGTTTGCCAACACAACTTCATCCTTCTTACCTGCCCTGTTACCTAAAGAGCAGAGAGCTGTGTGCGGGAAGGATCTGTTTTGCAGTCTGTTTTCTGTTGGCTGAGGTATATATGGCACTTGCTTCCAGGTGTGAGGTTGTGCTGCTTTCCTTACTGTGTCCATGGTTGGAGGGAGATGTTTACTGCAGCTGGAGGGTAGCTGGAGAGCAACCCTGCTTTGTGCTGAGGAATAGAAGGCCTTAAAACGGCTGAAGATGCCAGTAGAAGCCATTTTGTTTCATCTTGTCATTGTTGTAGTAGCTGTGGCAAACCATGTAGACAGACAAGAAATTCCTTCCTGGGGGGTGGAGGGGAAAGGACATCTGAAAAAATAAAGATTTTTAGCATAAATAAAAAGGTCAGCTAAAAGCTGACAATGTCTGTGCCTTACAGCAAATATGCTCATTGCTTAGGACTAGACCCAGACAGGTAAGCAAAGCTGACTCCACACTGATTCCAAGAGGACCTGCTTCTTGGAAGTTAAACATATGCTGAAGTGCCTTGCCTTTAATGAAGGAGAACATGAAGAAACATATTTTGAGATAATGACTATAGAATTTTTCTCCAGTAGGCCATTTCTGTTGCATAACCATTTGGCAGTTAATGACCATGTAGCTTGCTGTTCAGTTGTGCTGATTCCTGGCCTGTGGTTTCTCAGAGCAGAGGCGTTGCTGATTTTCCAGAGGAGAAGAAACACACTTTTGCTCATACTCTGTTATCTCTTCATTAAGGAAAAAAGTTACCTGCCAAAACCCGCAGTGTCAACCAGACTGTCAAGAAATCTTCTGCCACAAATTCAAAACGAGAAGCAAAAGCTGCCAGCCAGGCTTTGCCAGAGCCAGCACCTAATGAGAGTAAGGGAATGGGTTACTCTACCCTGCAGCCACATCCACCTCTCCCCATATGCCCTCTTGATCACTAAGTCATGGGTGCCCCTAGGTAGGAGAAGGCAGCAGCATGTCAGATATCCTTCCCTACTCATACAGAGACATTCCAGAGAGTAGAAGAAAGCCTTTGCTTGCTTTTCCTGGAAAGGTTTGCTTTCCAAGAAGGTTTGGTGGGACCAGTACTGCTCAACATCTCATGCTGCTAGTGCCTGCTGAGGGCCTGGCTGCCCTTCTGAGCAGTTTGGTTGTGTGAGGTCTGGGAGGAGAGACAAAGTGGATATGTCAGGGGTGGCTGTCACAGTCCAATTCCCTTAAGGGCTGTTGCAGCATGTGAATACATCTCGTGCTGTGGTGACCAGAAGAGCGGCTAGGTCACATGCCAGGCCAAGGCAGTAGAGGGGGAAGGAGGGTGGATGAGGTGCCTTGTGCACATGGGGATTGAAGAGTCATGAAGGTCCCTCTTCTTCATTTCAGTTCCCCTGTGTGAACCAAGGCAGATTGAAAATGGACCACATCAGCTTTTCCTCCCTTAGGAGTTGTTCTTGGAAGCCAGCAGCTTAATGCTGGCATTTCTGATTGCTTCTGTGACCATGGATAGCTCTGCAGTGACATGACAGGGCTGCCTGTGGTGAGGGACCCTCAGGAAGTGGGCCTGGGGCATTTTGAGTACCTGCATGGACAGAGCTGTTTTGGAGGTGCTGCAGGTAATGCAAGTCAACATGGGTTGATTTTATTTACTTACTTTTCCCTCTGTCTGTCTGTCTCTTGCTAGTCATTGCTGTGCGGGTAAAAGAAGAAACCATTGACCCTTCAGATGCAGAATTTGGAGAGACAAAGCTTCCTGTTCCCATCAGCAGCATAAAGCAAGAGGACACAGACTAATCCGGCGCATTCCCCAGATGCCCACAGCAGCTTTACCTCTTTAGGGAAAGTCCTGGTGAAGGGAAACAGAGGACCAAAAGGGCCTTTCTTTTTTTAAAGCAGACAACCCTGCAGTATCATTAACTCTGCTTTCCTGGTGTGCAAGAAAATTTCTCCCAGACTTGTAATACCAAGCCCTGGGAAACAGCAGAAAGACTGCAGGCATGCTGAGGAGCACGACCAGGGTAGCTATTGTGGTTGTGCATGCCTGATTTTGAAGGCACCTTTGGGAGCAGGAGCTCAAAACAGGGAGAGGGTGCCAGAACACAAAAGGCCAGTTTGGGTTCTTGGCTGTGGCTGAGGGTGACTAGCTGCTGTCCAGCGTGATGAGTGCAGGACATATCAGGAAAGGAGCTGCTCCTGTAGAACTTTGGTGCTGTGCTCTCTGGTCTAAGTGCCGTGAACCCCAAGAAAATCAGGACAGGAAGAGTGGAAAGAGGTGAAGAAACAAAGAGATGATGATGCCTGCTGAAGAAGTGAGACGTTTTTTCATAGAATCATAGAATGGTTTGGGTTGGAAGAGGACCTTAACGATCTCAAGATCCTCATTTAGTTTCAATATCCCTGCTTTGGACAGGGCCACCTTCCACTAGACCAAGTTGCCCAGAGTCCCATCCGTCCTTTAACACTTCCAGGCATGAGGCATCCACAACTTCCCTGGGCAATCTGTTCCAGTGCCTCACCACCCTTGCAGTAAAGAATTTTTTGCTAATACATAATCTAAAACTACTGTCTTTCTGTTTGAACTCATTCCTCCTTGTGCTGTCACTACATGCTCTTGTAAATGGTCTTGTCCCATCTTGCCTGTATGTTCCCTTCACGTGGCAGGAGACTGCAGTTAGGTTACCCTCAAGCCTTCTCCAGACTGAACAATCCCAATTCTGTCAACATTTCCTCACAGGAAAGGTGCTCCATCCCTTTAACCATTTTGGTGGCCTCCTCTGGTCTTGTTTCAACAGGTCTGTGTCCTTTTTGTGCAGTGGACCCCAGAGCTGGATGCAGCACTCCAAGTGGGGTCTCACCAGAGCAGAAGTGCGGAATCCCTTCTCTCACCCTGCTGGCCATGCTTCTTTGATGCTTTCACTCATCTCTTGATTCTTGATTGGCTTTCTGGGCTGTGAGTGCACATTGTTGGGTCATGTCCAGCCTCTCATCCACCTCTATCCCCAAGTTCTTGGCAGGACTGCTGTTGATCCCTTCATCCTCCAGCTTGTGTTAATACCAGGGATTGCCTCAACCCAGGTGCAGCACGTTGCACTTGGTCAAGATTCCCATGTGCCCACTTTTGAATCTGTTCAAATCTCTATGGCTGGCATCCCATCCTTTGGGTGAGTCAAGAGCTCCACTCAGCTTTGTTATCTGCAAACTTGCTGAGGGTGCACTTGATCCCTTCATCTGCGTAATTAATGAAGATGTTAAATTACTCTGGTCCTGGTACAGACCCCTGAGGGACACCACTGGTCACTGATGCCCACTGGGACTCTGAGCTGTTGACCACTACCCTCTGAATGCAACCATCCAACCAATTCTTTATCCATAAACAGTCCACCCATGGAATCCATCACTCCAGTTCAGAGGGAATAGTTGTGGGGAGCTGTGTCAAAAGCTTTGTAGAAGTTCACCTGGCTCAAGAAGCTATCCTCCATGCATTGCAGGAGTCTCCTGGATTGCCTGCAGCTTGCCTTGGTACTTTCCCAATAGATGTCAAGGTGGCTGAAGTCCCCAACAGGACTGAAGTGTGTGAGCACGATGCCTTCTGTAACTGGGACAAGAAGGCTTTGTCAATAGGCCCCCCTTGATCAGGCAGCTGTAGCAGACGTCAGCCACAAAATTCCTTTTGTTGCCTCAGTGTCTGATTTTTACCCACAATCTTTCAACATGCTCAAGGCTGTTCTTCAGAGACAGCTCTTCACACTAAATGCACCTCTTGATGTAGAGAGCAATGTCTCAACCTTTTCCTCCTTTCTGTCTCTTCTGAACAGCTCATAGCCATTGATAGTCACACTCCAGTTACACAGTTTGTCCTACCAAGTTTCAGTAATGGCAACAAGGTCATAACTTCAGCATTGTGGCTTCCAGCCCCTCCTTTGGTTTGTTGCCCATGCTGCGTGCTTTGGTGTAAAGGCACCTTGGCCAGGCTGTTGGCTGTGTCATCTTCCTAGAGGCACACCCCTTAATTCCTTTGAGATATTTTCCTACTGGTATCCCTGTTGACTTCTGTTACCTCAGGAGTCCCTGGCTCACCTCTGTAAGACTGCAAGTGTGCTCCCCTGTGTCTGCTACCTCTTCAAGTCACCTGCCGAGGGACTTGCTTAGCACCCTGTCCTTCTAAACTTTTCATACCATCCCACAACTTGCCAGGGAAGAACCTGAAATAAATTGTCCCCCTCACATCTGGTTTAATCAAGCAATTGGATTACCCAGGAAGGAGTTTAGGAGAATTCACCATAACCATAAACACCTTCAGTGGTAGCTCTTTGATGCTCACCTTGAGGGACAGTCAAGGAACAGCTATCACTGCACTGATTATGTATGATCTACTCCCCAGAGGAAGCCATGGGACTTTGGACCTCACTACTACTGAGTTCTTTAGTTTAAAGCCCATCTCACCAAATTAGGCAGGCTGCTGCCAAGGATTTTCTTACTCTTTATAGACAGTTGGATCCCATCCATCTAACATGTTACAATCATTAAAGCAACACCTACCCTAATATGTTACAATCATTAAAGTATACACCTTTCTCGTAGAAGCCAAAACCTTCTCCATGGCACCAACCTCAAAACCAAATGTTCATTTGTACTATGTGTCTGCTTCTGTCATTTCTTGCTTTTGAACCTAGAACTGCAGAGGACTTGGAGCATGGTTTGAGTTTTTAATTTTTTTAACAGTTGTACTATAAATTTGATCTACAATCTGTACCCTAAAGCCTTGTGACCAACTTCAGGAAGAGGCCCAAGGCTTGTGTATTGCTTTCCAAGCCACCAAAATCCAGAGTTAGTCAAAACATATCTTTATTTGTAAATTTATCTTTTAAAGCCTTTTCAATTAAGGCAAACTTCTGGGGCCTGGGGTCCCAACCTCTGCAGTCATGGGGAATAGGTTGAGCACATTGCTTATCATGGGATCACTTATGGATCATTGACCAAATTCTGCAGGAAATAAAAAGGCTTCCATGTGCATACGTATTAATTCTGAGGAAATGCTGGGAATTAAGGCAACACTTTCACTAATAATTTTTAGGCTTTCTAGCATAAGATTTCTGCCAGTGCAGGCCCTTACTGGATGATGCTGGTTGCTGTCCCATTCAGGGTTCTTTTATGATTTTGGAAGCTGTGAAAGCTGTCAAAATCAAAACCAAACTTGTGGATAAGCAGCTTTTCCACATGGCTGGAGGAAGCCTTGGAAAGAAGTAGTATTTGGCTTCATTGTTTGCATCACCAAAATATGCTGCAGACTCTAGAGAATGTGCCTCTGTGTCATGCAAAACCAAACCCTGTATCTTTGGCAAATCAACATTGTTTTGGTGGCACCAAGCTCTACTTTGAACCTTGGGTAGTATTCATGTCTCCATGGTGGGGACAAGTATGGAAAAACTGCTCTAGCCAGACTGTAGGTATGGCCCTGTCCACCACATGTCCTACACGCCTTAAGAATACCTAAGTTCTGCTCTTACTGAAGCCTCTGGGTGGAGATTTCCCTGACCTCTTTTTCTTGCTGGGCTTGCTTGCAGTGTTAGTCCTGTTAGGATTGGTTTCCCCAGTGTCTTGGGTTATGGAACCAAAAAATGTGTATTCTATTTCATCTCTTGAAAGCAGTTGGGGAAATGTGTTTTTGTTTTTGTTTTTATCTTTGTCTCTTGTAACTGCGGGGGGAGGGGGTGGATGCTTTCTGATAATGGCCCAGCTGTTAAAACCAGGTGGGGTAGTGTTCCTTATCTCTTTCATCGCTCATTCCCCCCCACGGAGATAATGGCCCATTAAGGCTCCCCAATCACATGACACATTCCATCATCCCATTGTGAGATGCTCCACCCAGTGTTGGGAGGAGCCCAGACTTCCTACCTGGATAAAAGGGAGCCTGAAGCCCCCAGAGAGTCAGTCCTACACTGGATTCCTCAGAGGAAGACTGGACCCATCTCGCCA